>KK115962.1:356035-366562 GCA_000611955.2 Stegodyphus mimosarum | reverse complement strand
CAGGATAACGCCCGGCCACACAGTGCTCGCATTTGCCAACATGCTCTGCAAGGTATACAGATGCTTCCCTGGCCACCGTACTCTCGTGACCTGTCACCAATCGAGCATGTGTGGGATGTGATTGGACGCCGTTTGCAGACTCTGCCCCTGCCTCGTTCAGAAGACGAACTGTGGCAAATGGTTGAAAGGGAATGGAGAGACATCCCTTAGGACACCATCCCTACTCTTATTGACTCTATGCCTAGACGTGTTTCTTCGTGCATCGCTGTCCGCGGTGGTACAACATTCTACTGAGCCGACGCCGTTCTCGCTCCGTATTCTGACTATCATTTTGAAATAAAGATCACTTATTGCTGCTTGCTGTCTCTGTCATTTTTCCAAATTTCATCACATTCTGACCACTCCTTCTTGGGGTTGCATTTTCAATGTCGAGCAGTGTATTTAATCTGCATAGTTGTGTTGTAGTCGATAGTGGCATTTCTCAATGACTGATCTTGTTTTATTCCAAACATTCATCTTAGTTTGAAGAGAATTGCAGCGTTATGTCATTTCTCTTCTTTCACAAATCTTCAACTGCTTCTTTTATAAAAAAACCGCTTTCACTTGAAATACTATAAAGAATCAGGTTTTCCTCAAATTTGTCCTCGTTTTTCGAACTCTTGTTACGACGTATTGACAGGTAACAATAGCGAATATTAAAGAAATTTATTTTTAAAGTTGGCAAATTTTGACATTAAATTTATATTTTTGTTTGTAAAATGAAAATGTTATTTTCATAAACCATTTTTTTGCTGATTTCAAACCTATTTTTAAACCCTTCTATCACAAAGGTTACCCTGACTGAATTTTTGTAACGCATGAGAGGGAAGAATAATAGCCATAAGAAATAAAATTACTTATTATAAAAAGGCTGCAAGTAATAAAAAAATTCCTGCTTTCGTTTTTGCAATCTGCGTCCAGTTTATATTTGTTCTGTAAAAGGAAACACAAAAGGGTTGACTTCATATATCGAATAGTCGCACACGGTAATAAATTCTCGCAGAACTGGTTTTTCTCCCTCTTTCCGACAACGACTGCTAACGGAAGAGCAGGGTTTCCTCCCCGCACTTCCCATAAAGGAGTTAGTATCAAAGGTGTGCTACACAGCTGACGCTAAAGAAAGGATGAGATGTATAGGACGAGTAAAAGATTAATTTTGCATATGCCTAGATTTTGTTGAATTTATTCTTCTGCAAAACTTGTTCGTTTCATCGTGAAGCACGTGACGCATATATTAATGGAATTCGAGTAGTCCATCCAATCCTAAAATATGATGGATGGTGTGGAATTCATTCTAACGGGTCTGTTTTACAAAAATAAGCGATGAATCGTGAACTGTGCAATATCAAGTGTGAAAGTGTAAATTTTAGGTGATTCCATAGAGAAATGGTGAATGATGGCGACAGATTAACTCCGGAACAATTTCATGCACGTGGTTGCGCAGCTAATTAATGAAATCACTATAGCATGATTTGGTCAGATGTATAATTTTTTAGCTGTGTATATTAATCAAGAATGCAACAAAATCAAATCATGAGTGTTAAATAAACCAATTTGTTAGATAAAGTGTGTATTTATTTGAAGGGCACTATACCATGAAGTGAAGTGTTTTATTTATTTCATTCTCTAGGGTCGTCTTAACGCAATGATGTTTTTATTTTAGTGTAGGCCAGCAATTATTGGGCACATGCGACATTTTTCGACGCCTAATGTGTCTCTCGTTTAGTACCAATTACACACGATCACAGCAACACATACCGGCAAATTAATAATAAAAAATCTAAAGGATTTTAGGTGTGCCACCCGGGGGTCGACGTAGAGAACTTTGCGAAGCTGCTGGCTAGGATCCGTACCTAGGCAGTTTCGGCTTCTGGGGTATACAAATTATGAAGCTAGTGGTTTTGGAGGCTCCAGAAACGGGTTATTGGCTGGCCTGGAGTTGGGCAAGTCTTAGAGCAGAATTGCTCTAGTAGCTCAGGGGTAGCGCCCTGAGTTTGCTGGGCAAGATCCCTGTTCGACGGGCAGCCCGACCAACTGGTAAGTAGCAAATTAACGACCAGTGGCGCCTTGAACTCAGGTGCGTTGCGACGATCCCTCCAAGACTCTGAGAAAGAGGTTGGACCCCGGCCCCAGTTTTGCGGCGAGTGAGGACTCTTAGTGCGATTAAGGTCGCGGAAAGACGAATGCCTATATCTAACCAAAGGTGTGTTTAAGAACTGTCCCCCCCCCAAATAAGACATCTTACTGCAAGTATTTTGGGAGAATACATTACGTAATTAGTCTAATTGTTTGGCTATTCAAGTGCAACTAATATTTTCCAATAACAGTAACCAATAAGAACAATAGCTGTGAATTTTAAGCAATAATAAATAATCTGAATAAATCAGTGATAAGGGTGTTGCTAATGATAACACACGAAATTAAAGTTAATACTGCTGACGTAATCAATTTACAAATGATGTACAGTCGGAACAGAGTAATTCAAAGATGAAGTCAGATTTATCATATGCACATTTAGCTCCTGTTCCTAATGGTCGTTAATTATTATAAATAAAAACAAAGAAATTTTTAAAATAAGAAATTACTACGATAACATAGTCTGATTATAATGAAGCATTAGTTAATTTTTGCTAAAATGCAATTAATTTGTACGAAAGCTGTCAATGAATCCTTGAATGAAGTGACGGAGTTCATGAATAGTAATATCCAAGCCAATCAACCAATGCAGTTTATTCTAAATAATGATATAAATTTCTCTAAATGAGATTAAAATTCAAAAAGAAAGCAGAATCAATTTAAAAAGACTACAGTTATAAAAATGATGCGATAAAATTTTATTATCATCATCCTAAAGAAGTGAATGCTAGAAACTTTCTGGTAGAAAATTTTCCACGAAGTCATCCCTTCCCTTAAGCAGATAACCATAGTGACCTTTGCCATGTTCAATTAGCCTAAGAGTCACCAATGTAGGGGTTGGTGGAAATTGATTGTTCGTTCGAAACAAAGGCTACATTTTAGATTTTCACATAAAGTTGGTGGTATGAATATATCGTTCTCGCTTATTGTTGTGTAGAATATTGATCTCTTTACTTTGGTGTATACTGGGGAAAATTCTTTGTGACTGCAGATTTATTAATGGATTCTCTCCTTCACCAATGCTTTCGTAGAACAGTCCGATGATCCAGGGCAGGGGATTCTTAAATAGCGCTTTTCACAATGACCTCCCTCACCCGGAGTCTGAATTGAACAATTCCTAAGAATAGTCAATAATTTTACTCTCAGTCACTTATACCTTGTGATGCCTTAGGAAAACTTACCATGTTTTCGGTTGCGCTTCTAAGTCACTATTTAGATATGCAGGGAAGCTTTCATAGCTAAGCATGCAATTACAAGTCCTTCTCCTGCAACAGTAAACATTTTCGAATTTTCCTCACTTGCTGCGTTAAATCATCACAATAACCAAGGTTTAATAATATTGGTAATTGGTAAGTAATGCATTTTTCACCCATTGATGTCAAGGGACGCAAGAGTTTATTACTTTAGAAAAATCATTGAGTGCTTTACAGAGGAATAACATATTCAGTAGCAATTAGACTCTATACGTTATTGCTAGAGATATGAGGTCAGCACCACTTGGCTGTTTCTTCCGAGAATAGTTTCCTGGTATGCTGTGTCTTGATAATTTGTTATCAGGCTTCTATCCTTTAAAACAAAAAAGCAGTGAGATGTAGCAAAGTATTATCTTGTAACTTATTACTTCATTGCAAGAGAAGGAACTCCGTTCTTGGGTAGAGAAAGAGGGTTCGAAATATTGTACAATAGATTCCACTGTAAAGATACCGAAAGAGTTTTCTGGAGAGAAAATGATACATAAAGACTATTATCACCAAATCTTACGGTCTACGTTACGTTCTAGGGACGGTTAAAACAAAAGGTTTCATAAATAATATGCAGTCCTTGGAATAGCGGAAAATTTTGAGGATCAATGCTGTTGTTTAGAATATCGATACTTTTCATTCTTCTGAAAATTTAAGGAAATTTAAGTGATGTATTGAAAAGAATTTATGTTTTTTATGCGTAGTTAACATTTGTAAAGACAGACTCGCGTCTGATTATCGGATTTTGAGTTCGTGAGTTTATCTGTGAAATTAATTACACCAAATGAAATTAATCGGTCCTAAGACTCAAGTACGTCCTATTACTATTATGTAACACTTATCGAGACCTCAGCAGACAAGACGATTATGAGATTAGCCAACTAGGCTAGAGTACTCACTACTGAATATAGCTTTCTGAGTGTGATGCTAAAAATATACCTCCAAGAAACGGTGTTAAAAATGTACTTTCAAAAACTGCTCAAGTCCACCATGATGGAAGGCCGCTCGCATCTTGGTGATGGGCTCGTTAGCCGCTCCGCTTCCAGGGATTGTTGTCGCTCCTCCACCACGCTGCTATGGACTCACACATTGGCTTAGAATATCTATAAAGAAGTATACTTGCCAGTATACGGATTTTTTCACATCAAACCATTTTTCTTATACTAAATAAAACAATTTCCATCAAATTTAAGGGTATAATAAATCAAGTCTCTGTTGTTTTGAATGTGAATTATACAAAACGTAGTAAACACCAAGCATATGACAAAAATGTAGATGAATACTCATATAAAAATAAAACGAAATAAAATCATGCATTTCTGGATATAATGTTTTCAAGTTTCTATTATTTAACTCCTCATGGACCTAAGTCACTTTAAATGGTGAAGTAAAAATAAGTAGAAACATTTTGAGGGTGAAGCTTTTATCCGATCTCTTGTTTATCTCCTGAGAGTGAATGGCGGATGATCCTTTCAATACTCCTAAACCGGAAGAACCATTTTACAATCTTATATACACAGTTTATAAAAAACAAATTTTGTTATGTACCTAAAATATTTTTCAAAATAGCAAATGTGTCCCAAAAGAAGGCTTAAAAATACGGGAACAACTATATACCAGAAAACATTTCAGCTCTATAAAAGATAAAATCTATTCCTTGCTTGTATTCTTCATTCCGAGAAAATAACATAAAACTATTCGAAAAAAATGAGAACAAAATTACATTACGTTTCACTCCCGATTTTTTTACCTTTTCCGTTACTTTTAAAGTGAAATTTTTCCGCACAATATATTTGAAGTACATTTGTTTTGGCTCGCTATCACATTCCCTTCTTGCATATTTTCGCGATATAAAAGCTTAGCACACAAACCAAACAGATGGAAGATCCATGACTCGAATCCTACTGAGTATACTGTTGGAACATTTTATGCATCAATTAGGCATAATAAATCTCTAGTTTGATGGAGGTTGTCATTAGAATATTTTGAACGAGTTGACGTGAAAAATGCTCCGAGCCGTAGAGCCGGGACTCGAAACCTGAGTCTTTCGAATAACCGCCGAAAATGCTCCAATGACACCATGAAGGCATATGAAGGGAGGAAATATCTTATATATCCCCTTTCAAATGGCGATTGGAGATGAGAGAAACAAATCACCAAATCCTGTTGATGAAGAATTATCGTCAACCACGTTTGGGCTCCAATTCTAGAGTCATTAGATTTTTTTAAATTAGGAAACGTAAAAACTCTCGCCAGGAATCGAATCTTGGACCTCTCGAATACGCTCCAGTTGCATTACCAAAGCATGCGGAAAGGAGGGATAAACTAATCACTTAAATTTCCAGTTTGCCTAATATGTTAGATGTGCTACCTAAATTTACTGATCAATAAAACGAGTCCTTCTAAAAAAAATACAATTGAACGAATTATTGGAATAAAAAATTTTAAGGCAAGAAATTTTTATATGTTTTTTTTCAGATTTAATGAGTAAAGCATATATTTATTTTGAATGTTATACTTAAAATTTTATTTCATCCATACATATGAATAAAGAAAGCTTTTAAGCCGCTAACACGAGAATATAAATTATCAAAGTAAATATTTTCAATTGTAAATGTGTTTATTTTTTATCGATTTATAAGGGTGATTGAAATATGTTGCCAAAGTCAAACTCCTTTCCATTTCCGTTTCTGTTGTTTATCGACAATCTCGATGTTAAAATGTACTTCACCACAATTAAAATGAGTAGGAAAACTAATTATGATTTCATTAATTATACTAATTGGGGACAAAGCCATTTCGGATTACATATGATAGCAGATTTCGGATATTATGGTCGATACAAATACCTGTAATGATCTTTAACGAAAACACTTATTTCTTAGCATTAACGCCTGTAGAGTTTTTCCTTAGAATTTATTGAAGAAAAACGCATTTTTAAAGCTCTCATTCAGCTTACTCATGGTTTTTATTGCTACGATCAAAGTTTGTCATCAGTGTTTCAAATTCTTGATTAAGTTTTGAGTTCAAATTTGGCGGAAAGACTATCTCTGGATGGTATAATACTGAGATAATATAATATGGGGAAACGAATGAATTTTTATTCAGTGCAGAATAAATTTTTGCAAGTATCTTAATTTAAGGGATAAATTAAAAATTTCAGGAATTAATTTTTTTACACTCCAAAACAGCGATAGGAACTTCTAAATGAAATTCGCAATTTCTAGTATTTTGACAAACTTCCGAACTTAGCTTTATTTTTTCATGATTTGCGGCAGTAAAATTAATGAAAGAATGATTATTGAGTTGTTGCAGGAGCGATTTTTCAGCTCAATAATTCGATTGACAATATGTCCTTGAGACTAAAACAATGGAAGCAAAAAATTTTATTGTAATCCATAGATGATTCAGATTTTAAAGTCGCATGACAGAAATAAATTTTAATCCTTCTGATGCGGTTCGATTTGTTGGATTACATCAAAGTAAGCTAGAGTTATTTGCATAAGTAAAGAGGGAAACCTATCCCAAGGAATCTGGCAAATATCCACGTTACACATAAGGAAAAACAAGAAAACGCCTGGGCAAAACGCATATGCCAACCCCTATATATATATATAAGTTATTTTTTAGTAGATTTTAATATATTCTCTCCTCTGAAAAGTAGTTAGAATTCCATTGAAATAAATTTACTCATTAGCATGATTAAATGGAATTATTAAAAGGAATAATTAAAAGTGAAAATGCAACCAACAAACTAAGTAATTATTGTCACTGATCAGAAATTATTGGACTTTTCATAAAGAAAAACTATGTTCTGGTCAATTAATAATAAAAAATAAAGGAAAAAGCGTTTTGTCTAAGAATCAAGACTTAAAATGCTTTTAGTTGAGTTGTTCAAATTGTTAGTTAAAAAGCAGTAAGAAATTAGAGGTTCTGTCAAGTTTTAAATAAAGTCTTCCAATAGGAAGATTATAACCGATGTGCTATTATTATACTATAATTAATACCGTTCAGTTTATTGACATACAAAATATCAACTGCTATGACTTTGGAAACTTATATACTTCTCTTCCATTAGACGTAATCTGTACTAGCCTGTACAACGTACCTAAAATCGTTCCTGCTCTACTGGCAGTTCTAGACTTTAATAGATGGAAAACCTTCCTTAAATGCATTATTTTTAATAACTACATTAAATTTGAAAATCAAAGTTTTAAGCAAGTAAGTGGTATTCCAATAGGAGCTCTCACATCTAAAAGTCTTTGTAATAATTTTTTTATTTATTAACGCATTTACCTTCGAAAACATTTACAGCAAAAAGATTCAATTGGCTTCGTCCATACTTGCAGGTACACAGATGATCTTATTACTTGTAATAATTTTAATAAAACAGAAAATTCACAAATTTATACTGAGTGCCTTACTCTTAATAAAACAACTATTTCACAAAATGTTGTCGACTCTAGATCTTCAAATTATAATCTAGAAAAAGATTATGCTCTTTGACAAAGCATATTCAATTTTAATACTAAAAAATTGATTTAAAATTAAAGTTACAACATTTACAAAAAAAAAATTTACAAAATTTACAAAAAAAGTTACAACATTTTCAAAAATGTTATTAATAATATTATCTTTAATCAAATACAAAGCATTAAAAATATTTGTACAGATACAATAGAGGTACAACACGAAATTCTACTACTTAATCAAATTCTTAAAATAATTATGTTCAAAATAGCTTTATTAAGTTTTGTCTAAAAAAAGCAGGAATTAAATACACAATCTAAATCATTTTGCTGATAATGATATCGTACTTTATTCTTAAACCTTTAAAAGGCGGAATATATTGGATGACTATCAGTTAAAGGATTTGTAAATATTGTAATTACTGTAGTTGTTGTATATAATGTAAAAAGCTTTTTTTGTCATTTCTTTATTGCTGTTACTAAAAAATGGGCCTATTTGAAATTTTTAAGTCTACTTAACAGCATTTGAATCGTAAAGACTTCTTTTACTGCCTTTTATTCCTTTTCAAATATGTCAGTTAGCCAGGAATGAATTAATTTCTTATGTTTGATTAGTTTTAAGTCAAAATGTTACCAGAAGACTGTTCCGCTCAACAGTTTTCAGATCTTCTACAAGCCAGTTCTTTTTTCCCGCATCTTAAGTATAGGGAATTCAACAAATGCCCGCCTATACTCTTTCTCTCTCTCTACCCCTCCATTCTTCATACCGCTTCGAATTCCAAATTCCATTCTGAGTGCGAAAAAAAATAACGGATATATATCCGTTTCACAGCTAGCAAAAGCGTAAGTTTATTAACTTCATTCTCTGGCCTTTAATGCATATTATATAAATTTCCTTTATTCATAAATGTTTCATTTTAGTCTTACGGGAATACATTTTCGTGATCTTCCTTGTTTAATTGATTTCACAAAATTTGCATTGTGTTAATATTATCAAACGCGGAAATGTCGGAGAGCAATTTTTTCAAGTAAGAAAGTAAAATTCATTCTTATAAGAATTTTATGCTCCGATTGGAAGATTGTATTTAAAACTTGACAGCACCGCCAATTTCTTACCTGATTTTTGTTTGACAATTTGAATAAATTAAACTCAATTTTACTAAAAATCTTTTTCTAGTCTTGATGCTTAGTTGAGAGAAAGACGAAATTATTAATTTTTGTTAACTGATCAGAAGTTAGTTCTTTCCCCTTGAAAAGTCAACTAATTTCCGGTCAATGACAATAATTGCTTACTTTGTCGGTTGCATTTTTACTTTTAATTGTACCTTTTTAATACTTCTATTTTAAATACGCAGTAGATTTCTGACTACATTTTTCAAAGTGCATAATATATTAAATAACCTACTGGAAAATAAATTATTATTTTATTACTTTGCAGCTTTACAGCACATATATATATATATTAAGCTGAAAAATCAAAATCCACATTTTGCGCTGTAGGGTACGTTAAAAGCTGCATTAATTCAGCGGTAATAATTATTAAAATCAAAACATAATCTAAGCAAACTCAAACATCATATCATAATTAGAATAATGGTTTTGTACAAGTATCAAAATCGCTAATGCAAACAACCGTTGAAAAAACAACATGAGGCGATAACATGAGAACTGTTTCAAAATCTCCAGAAGAACCAAAGCAATGTAAAAATAAAATTTGTGATATAAATGAACCAAAACACAGGAAAAATACGAAAAACATGTTATTGCAATTTAATCCCACCTACGCATATTCGTCAGGATGTTGGTATACGGAAAAATGCAAATGAAACTGTGAGTTTTTTAACTGGTCAATGCACAAATATATGAAATTAATCTTACATATGTGCATTTAACAGTTTATGTCCTAGCGACTGAAATCGAGAAGCACTTTACGCAAATTTAATTATAATAATTAAATAGCGTACCAAAATCGAGTAAAGTCAAAAATAAAAAATGCATTACGAAGAAGAGTTAATTTTTTTTAAATGTTTTAAATGCGTATGTAAACAAAAAGTGTAATTTGAAATAACGGGAGTTATTTTTCTGACCAGCATAAATCCATCAATAAATTAGAAATAAAAGTCAGGTGTTGAAAAAAGTGTATAAACGCAATTTATATTATAAAATATCTCAATAAAATTTTTAAAACTATTACATATTAAATTCAAAGAAGCACAAATTGGGTCTAAATTAAATAAATTTAGAAAACTTAGAATACTGATTTTGAAATTAAAAAACGTTGAAATAAGAAAAAGTTGAAATTATGAATCGATAACAACATTTAAAATACAAGAATAATTTGCAGCAGTAATCTAATCCTAGCATGCGTAAACTGTTAAGAAAATTACTGATCATATCTGTCTGATTAATGTTAGTCATATCAACTTGCTTTTACGTTCGGAAACATTTTTAAATAATTGTCTTGACTCATCCCCAGTCTTATTCAGGCCAGCTTTGAAAAGAAAATTACGGTTTCAGGAAATATTTTTTTACCAGTGGGGAACTGGTTAGGACTGCCAAGTTTATTGGTGCTACCTTCTGATACAACAAAATGTTACTTTCTTCTCACTGGATGTAACCAAAGCTTTCGAGATGTTTAGCGA
>KK115962.1:296415-355929 GCA_000611955.2 Stegodyphus mimosarum | reverse complement strand
AAAAAGGAGTGAGAGATCCTTGCACCAGTCCCACCCCGAGTTGCTGTCCTCCAAAACTTGTGCGGCACTGAGCAAAGTCGTATTGTCCTCTGTATGGTGCACAACGACAGGCGCAATCTTGGACTTCTCGCCACGATGCATTTCGTGGGCTTGATCTGATGTCCTACAAGGAAGATAAGTCACAACATACAACAAACTGTAATACACAGAAAGAAAAATTATGGATATTTGAAATTTACAATGTAGAGACATTAGGTTATTTTGAAAGCAGGAGATGTAAAAAATGAGCAATGTCCTCGACGGAATTGGAACCTTCGGCCCCTCAAATACGCGTTGATTGTGTTGGCCATTACACCACGAAGGCATGCTAAGAAGGCGGAAGAAAGACCTTATGTACTTCCTCTTTTAAATGTCGATTAGGGGACCCAATCGTCAATTCCTGATGGTGGAAAATCATCATCCACCACCTTTTTTAATTCGGGCGCCACTGTAGAGACATTAGGTATATTCGGAGGCAGGAGAGCTGAAAAATGAGCAATGTCCTCGCCAGAGAACAATGTCCTCGCTCGAACCACGGAGCTCTCGAATATGCGCCGAGTATGCTTACCACTACACCACGAAGGCATGCTAAGAAGGCGGGAGAAACACCTTATAACAGTATCAATAGATTTAATCATATACAGATGATTAAAAAAAGAAAAACATCTTCCAATTATTTTGATTTAATGAATATGTAATATGATGCCATATGTGAAAATATTTGCACTTCATGTCCTAGATAAATAAATGGCCCTTTTTTGCAGCATTGTGTATGTATGAAGTTTATTCCTAAGTGAAATATCGAAAGAAGTTTCTAGAGACATCCTGCCCTAAGATCTGCAAGGTTTTACGATTTAATTAATTTTTATTATGACCTAGTAATTGAAAATTGTGAAATGACTTATAACATTTGGGGAAAATAGGCACAGTGAGGAATTTTACATACGACCATGTAAAGAGAGTGTCACTAATGTGAGAATTTCGGAAAAACTTTGAATTTATTATAAAAAATGTGGCTTTAAGAAGCCTTCTTCTTCTCTGGAAGGCTGGTCCTCTTCTTCCTCTGGAAGACATTGAGATAAACATGGCATTCTTCAGCTGGAAGAAATTGTTTCGCAGAATATCAATATATTCAAGCAAAAGTCGCATTCAGTAACGGGGCCGGAAATAATTTATTATATGGAAATTAAGGATCGTAGACAGCAAAAATACACGTGACAAATACCCAAAATATAGCTTTTTGGGCTTCGCATTTCGGATATTTGACTGTTGCAAACGAGTAGCCTTGTGTGACTTATCGCGATTTCAGCTGTTTAACAGAGATAAAGATTGATCTATCTTTGGAGAAAACTCAATAAATCCAAAAATATCACATATCAGCAAAAGATTGTACGGACTGTATGGGCTGCCTAATATTACAGACGCAAAATTATGGTTATAGAAATATTCGTTTGGAGATCTGTCAACAGCATCTAAATCAGTCAATGTTATCGAACACGCAACAAGATATTCTATTTATTAAGTCATTTTATAGAAAACCTAAATGTTAAGTGTTGTTAAGTGTCTTTAACAGTATGTGTCAATATCTTATTTTGAAAGCTTAAATTTAGACTTTTTCCCTTCGGCTTGTCATGCAAAATGCTCTAATTTACGCATTGTAAGAGCATTTTAAGCCAGATTATGATATCATTTAGGTAACTTATGTTCTTGTTTACCATTGAGACCATTTGACCTTATATGATTCCTTGAAATACTCTTTCATAAACCTTTGCTGCTGTCCTCTCTGCAAAAATTGTTAATTAAAATGTTTAATGGTATATAAAACACTTAGATGCATTTATTTTATTAGATAATATTAAATCGCACACAAAATTTGTTTTAGGGTAAGAGTTTTCTATAATTTTAGAGATCCCACATGCCCACAGAAACACATGGATAACTTAGGCTGTAGTTTCAGAGAAAAATTTTAATTCAGTCTCTGAAGTATTCGATTACGAAGCAAGAGACCTAAAATTTAATTCTAGCTGACAGAAAACAAATGTTTCCAACTCTCATCGAAATGAGATTTCGATTGGCTCTCGAGGTTTGATCTGATTTGAGCAAACACTTTCATCTATACTTTGACCTTTAATTAAATGTAAGAGTCTTTTTAATCATTTAATATAATTTTCAAAAGAAGTTTGAGTATAAATGCTGTATTCCAGATTTTTAAATGCATTGTTTCAAGGGTAATTTTTAAATTCCTTGAATCAAATTTATAAAATTTCTTGTTTGAAGTTTTGTTTGAATTTTTATAACATATATAACTTATAAACTGTAGGATATAAAAAGTTATTATTGCTTGATTTTGTACACAATGCTGAAATTATTTATGTTAATTAAATACAATTGAATGCAGTTAATTAAATGCAATTGAACGCAAAATTTTACTTCCACGCATACGCTAAGTCCGGAACTATGCAATTTCAGCAACTGGCAATGTGGTGCGCAATGGATGCAGGTTTTATCCGGAATAGTGTTGTTTAAAGCGAATGTGATTTCTGAAAGTGAGCAGTATTCAGTAGTTATGACTCAAAGGCATCATTTTAAATGAAGGACAAAAGTGGAGAATATATGTAAGAATCAAGGGAAGTCAAACACAAATAGAGGTCGTCCAAGATTTGAATATCCTACCAAGCACCATATCAAGAGTGTGAAGTCGCCTTTTAAGTGTAGGATATTAGTTGATAGACAACCTTTTCAAGGGCGACGAAGAGCAACAACTGCATCAGATAACGGGTTTCTATCGTTGTTGGGTCGAAGAAAACGCGAAGGGACTACAAGGGATTTGGATTTAGACCTTCAAGTTGCCATAGGAACTGAAATTACCCGTTCTAATGCTTCATGAAGGCTTAACTCGGTTAGACAGTATGCGTGAAAACCAATGGTTTGTATCCAACTCACTCCAGCTTCCAGAGCGGCACGTTTAATCTGGTGCTGTTGTCATGTTTAATGGAGCTAAGACGACTGGGCTCGAGTATTGTTTACTGACGAATCCAGATGTAGTCTGAACAGAGATTCTAGATGTGTTTTGATCTAGAGAGAGGAAGGAGTACGCAACTTGCCTTTCCTTGACAGTGAAATATCCCTTTTCCGTATATACGGCTGAATGGTTTGGGGAGGAATTACATTAGAGATAGCCTCACTGAACTGCATATCTTTCAAGGAGGTTCTGTGACAGCTCGGAGATATATGGACGAGACTCTGGTTGGGTTCCAGTGTCTCGTCCACATATCTCCGAGTCTTTGAGGTTGTCAGGTTTTGCTCATGGATAACAATTTTCGGTCTCATCGAGCATATGTGTTGTCAGAAACAGAAGATATCACCGAAATGGATTAGCTCACTTACTCATCCGACTTGAACACGATTGAGCATGTGTGAGATGTGTTATGGCGTCGAATTTAACCGCACCAAATTCCTCTATGGCGCTACAAGAGTTGAAAAGTGCACCTTTCAGAACACTGGCATGAAATTCCCCAAGATGTGAACAACATTGCTAAAGTCTATGCATTAAAGATGTTAGATATGCATATCTGTCCAAGATGACCATACACAATGTTAAAGAAAACATTTTTCCAAAGAGATGACTTAATTTTTGCATCACTTTCCAGTTTTCATAAATTTAGATTTAATTTCAATATTTTGAGAAAACTCAAATGCTAAGCATTGTAATTCATGTTAACTAATGTTTTTGTACAAATTTCTAAATAATTTTTCATTAAATATCAGTTACGTTTTATTTATGTCATCCTTTACTTTTGGTGATCAGCGTATTTACCTTCAAAGTGAAAATGTGTGTACTTTTAGATAGTAAATAATCGCTGCAAATTTGCTATTCAAATTTGAATGCGAAAAGAAAATTTGAATGCATTTCCGAAAGAAATGGTTTATCCTATGAACGAAAAACCTTTGAAACAGAGATAAATGAAGAAATGGGGGGGGTAGTGAATATATTATCATTATACGATAACATTTTGTTTATATTTAAAAAAAATCTGTAATATAGCTCCCTAATACTTTTAAGTTTTGAATTTTATAAATCAGAAAATTTAATCTTTATTCAAGGTTTTGAAATGAAAGCTTTATTGCAGAAACTGGGAAAGCTTTCACAACATAGCTAACCCGTGAAATAAAAGAATTTTATTGAAACTTAAGTTTACTCAACAGTTAGTTCATTATTTAGTTAATGTATTTTAGTGTCTAAAATATTAGTTCATGTTTGTTATTTGATATTTTTAACACTCTTTGCGCTTAACTGTAAATGTCATTTTCATTCTATTTAAACTAAGAAATCAATTTGAAAGTATGACAGTTTAAAATGGTAACCGATGCAAGATCAGTCAACACCTATGCTATATTTTGTTTAAGACTGTTAAGTAAGAAAAGTGATTGTTTCATATTTTTAAAATTTTCACATTATTGTGTCAGTTCTAGATTCAGTAGAAGACAAACATGATTTCGGGTTTCTTATTTAAATTCGTTTCTCATATAAATGTAAGAATATTACAGAAAGTGTAATGATAATAATTACGTATTCTTTGTGGACCACTATTTTCACATTTTCCCCAAGTTGCACATATTCTGTCATAAACAGCCAAGTACTGCAGTTGGATGTATAGTAATTTAAAATTGCGATATGACAATTTTATTCCCCAAAGAAATTAATAAATGAAATACCTGTCAAGCTATTTAGTTTTTCGAAAAGAATATTTTCTTTCGTATTAGGAAATAAAAGCCGAGCCGTGAATATTTTTAACATTTACGCTATTTGAGCTATCTAGAAAAATAAAATCGGAAATACAAACAGGATTTTCAAAAAAATAGATAATTAAAATAAACTGCCTGCTCATTTACGCACAGATTTTTCTGTACAAAAATGCCTATCAACAATGCATACATTTCTGCTTTCTTTATTGCTTAAGGGCTTTTTCTAACGCATCTAAATTATTAAAGAAGAAATAAATCTCAAACGTGATGTCTTAACATAACATTAGCAAAGCAACAATCTTGTGCTCGGCGTAGATTTAATCAAAAACTCAATCGATTCCGAGGGACCAGGTCCCTCTTCCTCAGGAGCAAAGAAATCTGCAAGAATGTGTCCCAGTCTTACAGAATTCTTTGTGGTTCATGAAGAGGAGCTTGTATACATGTTTGCCTTCAAACTCGATTGAGTTCTTGATTAAATCTATGCCAAACTTTAGTTTTATAACTTTATGTTTCTTTTTCGACTGTTTCTGTTTCGTTTCTGATTTTTAGACTGTAAAGGAAACAGAAATATTTAAAAAAATATTGTGCTTCCCTAACGTATTTATGAATGTCTGTAAAATATTAATATGTTGTTGTGAGAATCTCGAAGTTCTTCATGAATTACTCAAAAGTGACTAAAGAACTCAAATTTGTTATTTTTTTACATTAATTTTGATACTATGTATCATATATAAAGACAAATTAATGTGTTGCAATAAATCATATGATAGGTTCAAATGGCTGGATACACCGTGATTAATTTCGATAAACATTTTGTGAGTTTTAGTTGGAATAATAAAGTATAAACCAACTAAAAGAAATGATTGAAAACATTTAAGGTAGTTTCAGATTTTTCTATTATGAGTAAAATTCACAAACACATTTATTCAAAAGGAGTATCACAGTACATTTTAGTATGCGTTTCAAATGTTCACGAGAAAACTGTTTTCATATCAGAACTAATTTATTGTGCAAATAGTAAACCTGTGACAAATGTTATTACGATATTAAAAATTTAATATAAAATATCGTCAACTAAGCCATTACTCTAACTTGATGTAATGAATAAAACAAATCATCCAGCATCACTAATATATTACTATCATAAATTATTTTGATGAGATGAATTTGTAAGTTCTTCACGCATTATAGGCATATTTACTTTCCCCTAAATTTGTTAAAAATATAAGGAAAAAAGGAGACCAAAACCATGTGTGTAGTCGTCTTTGAGATGATTCCCTTCCAGTTTTAGTCCTGAGTTTAATCTGTTTAATATCAGCTGACCTTTATACCTGAAGTCCTTAACCTGTCCTTTATACCTGCAGAAACCTGCAGTATTGCCTGGGCAAAACTCTTGATATTTTCATATTTTGGATGATAAAAATAAAACATAATTTTTTTTATTAGAAACAGTTTCGATGTTTTATTTTTTATCGCTCAAGAATGACTATGTTTCCTCTCCCATAACGGTTAAATCATATAAAATCTAGGAAATGGCAGGTAAACCTACAAGCGCTTCTTACGCTGATATGAAGATGTACTAGTGTGATTTGACAAGATACCGTAAACGTGCAGAGGCAATTTTCGTTAAGTACAATCTTAACTCGTGCTTTCTTGTTGCAAATAATTCCCTCGGCTCTGAAGAAGTTAGAGTGCTAAGAAATGCCAGATTGAAGAAGCAGTTCTATTCCATCTGTAATACTCTAGATTTAAAGAGGCATGAAACACATATACTTAGTATTTTGGAAAACAATCTCCCTGCCACCTTAGGCGGGGATAACACGAAACATACCGCTGAGGCTGTCGCAAATCCAACAGTAGCGAAGTTACAATATCCTATTCAATCACCTTCTTTTTCTCCAACCATCCGATGGGAAGCACGTTCAGACCAATTCATAGCATGTCTGAACAGATATCGCTCTCTCTATAGAAGTAGTTAGGTCACTCACCATTCCTTCGATCACGTACTGGTGGGCACTTACTGAGACGAAGAGGAACGAAAGAGAAACTCCCATGAAAATCACTGACTTGTCTGCGTTTCTTGAGAAAATTTTAAAAAATCCTCTTTTCTCAGTTTTCTCCGATACTCTTCTGAAACCCATGAAACCATTAGTAGCACCCCAGGAACAATTATTAAAACACACTGCTAACTCGGAACCATGTACATCTAACTCTCCTAGACTTCCAAACAGATAAAAAATAATTTTCCTAAACGCAACAGACTTATAAAAATTTTCATATACTCACGTGACCTCTCTGTCCAATCAAAAATCAGCAGAATGATATAGGATATTAAACGCTACAGCAAAAGCAGGCAAAGCGCCTAAAAAGACGTAATAGTTTCAAATAAAACTCAAGAAAACAGAATGCTCTGTTTTCTTGAGTTTTATTATAAATTTCACATTTAAGAAATCCAACATTAAACTCATTAACACTAACTGATTATTCGTTTACACGGACGAAGAGAAAGCGAACGCTTTTGTCAAACACTTTATAAAACAATTTCAGCCGAACTAACATTCCAAGCAAACCTAATTTCACTCAACAAGTAAACAATACTGTTGAAAATTTGCTGCTCCAAACTCCCATTCAAAATGTTCCTCAATTAACAACCCTTTCGGAGATGAAGATAATATTTACTGCGTGGAAGAATGGAAAGGAACTTGGAAGAACGGTCATTTCCTGAAAGAAACAGTGTTCCAGACAAGATGATTAAAAATTTCCTGACAACGTTATCACAAAATTCTGTAGCATATTCAATGTTTGCCTTAATTTAAAAAAATTCCCCGCGGCATGGAAAAACGCCACTGTTATTCATATCTCCAAGCATGAGGAGAATTCGAAAATGAAAAACTACGGAAAGATTAGCTTATTGTCTTCTCTTGAAAAGGTCTTTGAAAACATTTTAAGTAGACTTGATCCTGTCGACTTCATTGCAGCTCGTTCGTATCTTTGAATTTGTCAGCGCTGCCATCAACAACCAGCTTTTCTTATGCTAGTCCAGGCGAAGCCCTACGACGACATCTAGCATATTAGTCTTATATATAAACTTATAAATATGGATAGTCGATATATGATATTTCAGATATAATATTGCTACGAATTTTGTACATAAATTAATGATTTTAGTGCAGTTATATGTGAAATTGTACTTTTCTGTGTAGTGTAAAGAGAAAAATCTTAAGAGAGAAGCTATGCTGGAAAATTAAGAATACAGGGGCAAGTTCATTTAACATTGAGCTAATGGGTGTCTCAGTAATTTCGCGAGATATCACCAAACTGTCTTAACAATTTATTTTGTCGCCAAATTTGTCGAGAAATCGCTGAAACTCGCCAAACTTGGCTATTATTCGGCAAAATTTTGTCCACTTCCTCTATCCTAATAGGTATCTCAACTGAATAAATGTAATTGATCACTATATTAACAACAACGTTAGCAGAAAGGACTAGAAATATCTCTGCGGCCAGTTGAAAACTATATAAGGCCGAAGTGAGCATCTGCTCTCGGTTATTTAATTGTTATTGCTGTTGCGAGCTGTTAGTTCATTATGATCTGATAAATTATCTCATGCATAGCTTCTCTTTAGATGCGTTCTACATTACAATGTGCTTAATGTTATTACTGTAGAAAGTGCTTAACATTATTATTGCTGAAGTGTAACTACTGATTGTACTCTGTGCTATTGTGAACACCTGTAAGAGTATTTCTTTGGAAAACTATACAAATTTAAAGGTCTTTTTTGATAAAATAAATTTTATTAACCTATCATCAGACCTGTGTGCATTCAATCTATTACAATACTCTATGCACGCATCAATGTGAATATCCAAGAAATGATACTACCAATTAGCTCTTTTCTAACATATCGTATCTTCAGTGTCACGAAAGGCGTCTTCTACTCTGAGAACATCGAGATCCAATGCGGAGTACCGCATGGGTTCATTCTGCGCCCTATCCTGTATCTTATTTATGTTATGGACTTTACCATGTTGGACTACATGCAAATTCTCGCATCGCGCTGAAACTAGCTTTACAATAAAGTATAAAAGCACCGGTGAAGACCTTCAAGTGAATCCTCTACTTTACTGAAATAGGATGAGCTAGTGATTAAAAGCTGTGAAAGATGTGCGGCATAATTTCAAAAATTCAACATTAAGAAGGAAATTAGATCACAAATTTTCTCTCAGAATGCACTTTAAACGCCTTAAAATTGTCCTCTTGCCATCAGAAAAGACATTCCTTTCTTCAAAATAACAATAACAAGCTTGCTGGTTCCCCATTTTATCATTCTGTTAGTAAAAAGTTGCTCGTATTTCTCACAAATTGTTATGCCAGTTTGCAGACAGCTTAAAGTGGTCATTATTTAAAGTCCATCCAAATACATTCTAATTTTTGAAATTTCAGTAAATTCAGTTATTTGACTATAAAATAGTGAAAGAATATTTATATAAGTAGTATTAATAATATTAGTTATTTCGCTAAAGCTAAAGTAAAGCTAAAATGACACATAAGATTTCTTTTGAAATTATGTTTATAGACAAATTAACTAGGTTTTCATTTTAATTATTTGATTCAACAAAAGCTTGTTCACATTAAAATTTTGATCAATGACCATCGTCCCGTGTACTTGGAAGTGCAAGGGAATATTCTAATATCAGGTAAATAAGCTAATCTTCGGAGGTTTCTCTCACCATCAAAGACAGTCTTGTAGGTCAGAGTGTCAGTGGAGGCGAAAATCTCCTCATCTTACTTGGCTATCCCTCCAATTCGTTTCGTCAACAACAAGTCTTCAAGTCAAACTGTTGCCATCTAGATAAATATAACGGACTTAGTTTTAACATGGTGTGTTTATTTACCCCCGAAAGACAAAATTGGCGATAGAGATTAAATTTTCTTATACAGCAGCTGCCTTAACTTTTTTGTCATGAGAGGGGATTTTAACAGCAATTCTGGAGAAGTAAAAGTCCAGTTTTTTAGGTAATCTAAATGATTTAAGATCGTTACTTTTATCTCCTTAAAAATGCGCAGGATACCTAGTCCCATCAGCCTGTTAGAACTTTTCAAGCTCTTGATCCTGCCATATGTTAGCAATTTTTCTGCCCATTTTATAATTTTCGTGCTATAAAAGATCTTTATAATGGCTACAATTTTCCCATTTTTTGCCTACTAAGACCTAAGCCCCGTATCCAAATCCCCCGTTTTGTAATTGACAAGACAGACTGTGAACTTTTGCCATCTCTTACAGAATTCATAGAAGTAATGGTAAAATATGTGCCTATCAATGATGCCATTGAACCGTTATGTTATGGATATTATTATACATGCAGTTACGGTCTCTACTATATTTGCAATATAAAGGAAATTACCAAAATATTCGAAAACATGTGAGAACTGTGAGTGCCAGGAAATGCTGAGATACTAGAGAAATGCTTTAGAACATTTCGTTGGTGTGCACATTTTATTGTGAAGGCACCTAATAGGCGACCACTTTGAACTCCTATGAAGGGACACACAATTTTACGTCTATGTCTCCGGGATTCGAACATTGGCCTTTCGGTATCTCAGTCAGGATCCTCTAATCACTATTCCTTATGGGCGGCTCAAATTTATAGTCGTTAAAACTCAGTGCAAAAGCAGGTGGAGTAAGATGCAACAGCCAGAGAGATTTATAGATATCCCACGTGTCTGCAATTACATCACCTTTGTCAAGTAAACGTGGAAATGAGTTATAGAAGCATACAGAATGTACAAATACAGCTCAATTTTCTTTCTGGAAACTGATAGCTGAATGTTTAGAGCAAAAAACGAAATTCTAAACACAACTTTTGAAATCTTTACTTCCGTTTATAACGGCAACAATTATCCGACAGCGATTTCCTTTGCCGATAGTAACTTAGAGAAAATTCCCGTTGCGTTCAATTATCCGGGTTCGGAACCGTACAATGGATATTTTTTTATGCTTAAGCTGAAGAAAGCTGTGTTCGAGACAAGTCTAGCTCGAGACCAGATATTGACATTTTTCAAATGGTGAAGTTTTGCCCTTCTTTCTATTTGTTTACAGTCAAGTATGGAAAAATAATGCTTTTTCATGCATTTGGAAGAAAGTTGTTAATCATTGGCATAGCTACGCGAGGTAACGAGCCGACGAATCCTTTCGATTAACGTGGTGCACCACTTAAGAACTGCATATACAAACTTTAGAAGAAAAGCAAACTGCCACCTGGGAAATTGAAATTCGGTTATGACAACAATCGAAAAAGAGCAACCCAGTCTTGCAATATAAGAATGATTTCTGTAAAGGTAGAAAGACCATCAAAATCTTCTTTTAAAAACCTCAACGTTTAACTTTGATTTCATAATATCCATATACAATCATGTCCATAAATTAGGATAATTCGGAGTCACGCGGAAATCGAACTCTAAAATAAATATATCACCTGTAAAATCACTACACACATCTTCAAGAATCATATGCAAATTTCAGGAAGTAACCAGATAACACCGATGGTACGTCACAATGACGAGAGTGTAAGAGAGTGATATATAAGGAATGCAGGCAAAATAGTAAAATTGTTCGCAGGCGCTTTATAAGCATTTCAGTGCAATAACCGAATAGTTATGACACAAAGGACGCATTTGTATGATTTCTTACGTGGTAGAATTATCGGCCGTCTGGAATGTGGGCGTACCAAACTGGAAGTATCAGACGAACTTGGACTTGCCCAGAGTGTCATCTCCAGGCTTTGGCAACAATTCCAAGATGATGGTATGTGAGTAGACGTTACAGCACAGGTCGCCCCAGAGTTACAATGCCGAATGAGGACCGGTATTTGGCAGTTACTGCCAAAAGAAACAGGCGGAGCACAGCCTCAGACCTGTCTCGTCAGCTCTCTTCAGCCACTGGTACGACAATTTCAAGGCAGACCGTGTACAGACGCTTAGGGCAGATTGGTCTATACGCTCGTAGACCTGTCAGATGCGTTCCACTTACTGCAATTCACCGTCGCCTGCGGTTAGCCTGAGTAGAGAGCATGCATTGTGGACACCGCAACAGTGGTCTTGTATGATGTTTTCCGACGAGTCCAGGTTTAGCTTGCAGTCTGATTCTCGCCGGACTTTCATATGGAGAGCTCCAGGCACCCGTTACCACCAAGAAAACATCATTGAACGACACCGTTACGGTGGTTCAGGAGTGCTCGTTTGGGGTGGAATTATTCTGGGTTCCAGAACTGACCTGCATGTTGAAATTGGAACCATGACAAGCCAAATCTATCGGGACGTCATTCTGGAACAAAATGTACGTTTGTTTCGGGGCGCCACGGGCGCGCAATTTGTATTTATGGATGACAACGCCCGTCCTCACCGTGCAAACATCGTAAGCGAATGCCTTCAATCGGAGTATATCACCCGTAGGGTCTGGCTAGCATTCTCGCCGGACTTGAATCCCGTAGAGCACGTGTGGGACATGCTTGACCGACGAGTTGCAGCCCGTCAACCTCCTCCTACATGTCTACCGGAACTTCGGAGAGCATTGCTTTTTGAGTGGTGTAATATCCCCTAAGATCGGATCGATAATTTGATACTCAACATGCCTAGGCGTTGTATGGACTGTATTGCATAGTCTGAGAGGCATACAATGTATTAACAATCATACCAACCATGTAATATTTGTTTTTTGTAAATGGTTTTTTTTGTAATTTGGTCCAGGGAGAAAAAATCGTTAATTTTTTTAATAATGTCAAACATATAGCATCTTTCTTTGCTCTTTACCTTTTGTTTAATAAATAAGCTTTACAAATAAGTCAAAGTTGTTTTGCTTCTAACTCTTCCTTTGCCTGATTTTGCATTATCGTTAATTTATGAACATGATTGTAAGTGTACATAAAGAAAATCGTTTTCATACATTTAACTCGCATGCATACAATAAAAAAAATCATATTTTCTCACATTTTTTGCATCTTTTTATATCGAAATTTTCGAAAAAAAAAAACGAAATTCGAAATTTTCGAGAAATTTTCGTTTTTTAAGTAACCCATCTATGATTTCAAGTCTTTCAAAATATATGGCACACTTTCTCTGTGTGGTGTGAAATGTATCAACTAAACTGAACGTTAGTTGAAATTTACATCCTAGAACGCGAATTGTATGTTTAGAAAGAAGAAATATCATATATTTAGGTATAATTTCCGCTTAACAAAAATTGGAAATTGCGTCTGCAAAATTTATCCGATTAAGATTCTTATCTTGGCGATTGAATTTTCTTGAAATCCTTCACACTCAACAAATTACCGTACAAATTACGTAAAATCAGCAACTACACTTTCAGCATTAGCTATACTTCCAAAATTGTAGCATCTCATTTTTCACGTTTCGTAATCAACAGATGGCGATGCATTCCACACAAAGAGAGTTGTTATTCTCATCACTTTTTCAAAAATTCTTTATCTTTGATGAAAAGGAAATTGTGTCTGATCACTCTGGAAAATAATAAAGTTTAATCGTAATCTACATTAACCTGAGATTGTTTTTGCACTAGTTTTAAATATCTTAGATCGTTCAATACGTTTCTTTTTTAGATATTAAACAATTTATGATACTTGAAATTTAAATTACAACAACATGTTTCAGTTAATTTTGCATTTCTTAAATATGATAAAAACGTAGGATATTTGACGTTCACAACATATATTACTAAACAACAGTCTTATTATTTCATGTAGAATATTTTTAGCATGTTTTCTCGCTTTATCAGGATTCTTTTGAAGGCGCAAAATAAGAGAATAAATATCATCGTTTACATGGTTATAACTTATGAGGGATCATATCTGTATAAAACGCATAAGTAAAACTCAAGATATGTCTTTTCAAGATATAAAAATGATTTTTCTTCTAGACATGGCATGACAATACAACTTTTACGTGAAAACTACGTTTATTTTAGAAAAAAAAAACGGCCAGCTCTTCCATAAGAGTAATAATAAATTTCAGTTATTTTAATAATAATTTAAATATAAATTTCGATTCTACTTTTTAAATGCCATTTTTCAACTTAAAAAAGGTTACATTGTGAATATAAATTCTTTCTTTCAGAGCAAAAAGGAGGAAAATAACAGTTAAGAATTATTTAGTTAAGAATTTTTTAATAACACTTAAGAATGAAAATTTTGTTACTCTAATTCTGAAAGTATGCCTTTTACTATAACAATTTAATCAAAAAAGAAACTGTATAAGATTACAAGTGTTTCAAAAGTTGCCTAGACACAATCTGGTTATCAAATCCTTGAAATCATTGTCTTTCTGCATGTATATGATATGACAGTAGTGTTTCTTTAAAGCCATTGAAGTAGGTATTCGATTTAAATGCTCTGAGAGAATCAAACAGATAAAACTTTTACACATATTTCAGGCTTAACATCACATAATGTTTCAGAATGCCAAATCTGAATTGAAAGAAATGAGAGACCATTTTAAGTTTAGTCATTTGGGAGGGGGGAACTTTTGCTTCTCCATGAGGCTGCGATAGCTTGGTGCGCTGTTATAAAGAAGCAAACACATCCGATCATTGCACAGACTTTACCCAGGCATAATAGCTTCGAAGCTTTGCGTGTACTATTAAGTACAAAAATTGTATAACACATTTAACTATCCCAACAATAAGTATATTTTCAAAGCCTTGGTTGGATCCATTCAAGAAAATATTTTCTTGCAACTATCTCAAAACACGGCAATAAAGTTTCTTCCTGCCTGCATAATCTTGAGAATACGAATTCTGTCTCTGGAGCAAAACTCTGAACAAGGTTTTCGCTATTTAAAAAACTTATCGTCTCTACGTTTTAAGATCTTTTCTTCCTATCAGAGTCGTAAGAATGAATCATACCCATAGCTAAGATATGAGTATTGACTTCAGAGAAGAAATCTGTTCGAAATACACAATAAATTAGAAAAATTTTAATAAAAGTCCTCAAGGAATATTCCAGTTAGGACAGATAATATCAACTGGGATTTGTTGGTTGATCATCGCTCAATCTATCATCACTGAAACTTGAAGAGAGCGAATGAATTATTTAACCATATAATATCGGTTTGGTTAAGAGCAATTTTAAATTTGTATTCCTAAATATCGGAAATCACTATTTAACTAATCTCACCAGGAAGATGTAGCGGCAGATGTTCTTGAAAAATACAGTCTAGAAAAAATAGAAAAGGGAAGATAAGTAAATGCATAAAATTACTTTTACTTATTGAGTATTAAATTTATTGAATACTAAATTTTTTTTATTAAATACACATTATAAAATTATTTTCTATCATTTGTTAAATGAGATATTCTTTGATAAAAATTAAGTATATATTGCCTTTAATTAGTTAAATAATTTTAATTTAGGTAATTTCATGCAATTATTTGTCTTCCCTTTTATACCTTTTTAAACTATATTTGTCGTCAAAAACTCCAGATGCAACTTCATAAAAGAGATTAAATGAATAATAACTTTTAGTAATTAACTATATGGATTTAATTTTCTCTTAACTGCTAGATGTGAGATTAATCTTCTACTCATTTTTATTTTTTGAATCTTTCAGTTTCCTTCTTGCCTTTTTAGCAAAGAGTAATTAATTAATCAAAAATATGAAATATATAGATAATTTTCCTCCTTCCTTCTGGCGCTAACAAATTATAATATGAATTACATTTACAATTTAAAGACTAAAAATCATATGTCTTAGATAATTTGTGGACGCCATGTGATGATTTTTTTATTTTTGACACGATATGGTTTAAGACAATGTTTTAAAATTACGATGCTTTTAGACCCCTTTAATTTCGACGACGATATTTTAGAAATGCGAAATTTTTTCTCCTAGACTTCTTTATACCCAAGGTTTTTTCACTTCATAAGTCCTAATGCAGGGTGTTTAGTACACCTTGCATTGTTTTCACAGCTTTGTTTTTGCGGCCATGTTTCACGTGAGGATTTCGATGTGCACTCAATCTTGGAAATATTGACGTTTTACCTACGTGTTTTCAATTTCCTTTTTTAAAACATTTTTTTTTATTTTACTATGTGACCTATTTTGTATTCTGTTTTAGTCTTTCTTTTAATCGTTTATTCTTTAGCATTCCATTGTCCTGGAAGTACACTAATCATACAAAGTTTTGCCGGTAAATAGAAGCAATATATGTCTAGCATTATTGTTCAACAAAATAAAGACTATAGTAATCTTTTCTGAACACACTTGTACTATCAGTAAGTTACAAATGCCTATTTGAAATTATTATTTTAAACATTTATCACTAGATAAGCAATTATTTTAGTAGTATACATTTTATTAGGGATTCGATAAGGCTTTAACATAAACTAATGAGAAAATTCTGCCAGCTCACAGCATTTTTTTCAAAAATTATGTAACAAATTTAAGCAACGCTAAAGACAGAAAAATGAATAAATACCAGTCGCAATACTATTTCCTGTAAACCCGTGACTTTTCAAAGCCTGTATAAAATTTTATATTCCTCATAAAAACATCACATATTCTGAAATCTATTATTACTTGCTTCATCTCTTAAACCGTTATTCAAGTTTATGAGACGCTTTCATGTCAAGTCGAAACGGTACTGAAATACGTTTCTTTCCTTTACTCGACTGTGACGTTGCGGAAATGTAGGGCAAGATGTAATCATTTGAATGCCAAATGACATATATTTGAGTGGGCTGGTAGAGAAAAATAATTCTTTTACTTAGAAGTGACAGTATAATTTCTTTCAGCCGTAAAACAGTTTCCACAATAGTCGGGGTTTTAATAAAAATTTCTAACGTTCCTTTTTGTAGGAAAGAGTTTCCTTGAAATAGTACATTGGGCTTGCTTTTGGTAGGTAAGATGATTTTTTTTATCATATTAATTTTCTTTTCCGTTGAGAAGAAATTTTATGGACATTAGCGGAAAGTTTTAAAAAATATATGTAATTAATTTCTTTATTTTGTAACTATTTAGCGTCCTAAAGTTGGTTTAAGAAATTTTTATATAAATTAATATTTTCTTTATACTCTAGGTATGATAATTTGAAAACTCTCATTCTCTATATAAAGGCTGTGACTTGAGCAAAATACTTTTGAGCCTGCAGAAGAGAGACCTGTGTCTGGTCGCCTTCGGAGTTGTTAGAGTTTCTTTCAAAATATAAACCACACTAATATTATTTTTTCCCCTAATGTTAAACTCTGATTTATTATGAGTAACACCAATTATTTAAATAAGGTTGATTATATTTTAAAGTGTTAATATTTTAGCACTAGGGATAAACGATTTTTAACCAAATTAGGGATTGATAGCGTGGTGCACTCAAGGCATTTTTAAAGTGCCCTACATTCGAATTTCTAATTTTTTAATTTAATATTTTTGAACAACAAATAATCGTAACTGAGGTGAATAATGTTAGTAAAATTTCTTATTTTATTTCCATTATTATAACAATTGTACGAATTATACACTCACGTTTGTGAAAATTGCAACACCAAGAAGGAATCGTCATAATTGAATGCAATTTAATACACAGTTGAGTGGTAGTGGTACAAATAAATGATTAAATGTTCAAAGCAAACAAACAAGAACAAGAGATAAGAATCAGTATTTTGTGTGGCCACCACGCGCCGCAATAAGTGCTGCTACACGATGTGCCAGGGAGTCAAACAAAGTTTGAATGTCTGACTGAGGAAGAGCATTCCATATCGTTTGTACGCGTACCCAAAGTTCGTCTGCAGACGCAACAGGACGAGGATCACGAGCAAGACGCCGACCAATGACATCCCACACATGTTCAATTGGCGACATATCCGGGGAACACGCAGGCCAAGGAAGAAGCTGTACCTGCTGCGCTGCAAAGAAGGATTTAACAATCCGAGCAGTATGAGGGCGGGCATTGTCCTGTTGAAATACAGCGCCTGGCAAGCTTTGAAGGAAGGGAACAGCTTCGGGCTGTAGAACTTCACGGATATACCGGTTGCTGTTCAGATTGCCCACAATTCGTAGCAATTGAGATCGTCTATGATATGCTATGGCGCCCCAGACCATAACTCCGGGTGTTCGTCCACTGTGGCGTTCGATAATGCACTCCGGAAGGTGGCGTTCACCGGCATAGCGTCTGACACGAATGCGGCCATCATGGTACCACAAATTAAAGCGGGATTCGTCAGAAAACACGACATGCTGCCAATCAGCACGCCAGTCTCTATGCTGATTGGCCCATTGTAGCCGCAGGCGGCGATGGTCGTGCGTTAGGGGGATCCTGTATAAAGGAGTCCGTGCGCGCAGTCCACACTGCAGCAGACGTCTACGAATTGATGAAGCACACAATGAAACACCTGTAGCTATTGACCACAGTGCTGCCAATTGTCTAGAGGAAGCTGTACGGTCCGTCCGCGCCATGCGGACCAGGTGTCTATCATCGCGAGCTGACGTCACATTTCGGGGTCCACTCCCGGATTTCCGAGTTGTCCGACACTCGTCCGTCCACTGCTTCCAAACGCGCATCACTGTGCTGCTGTTACGCTGCACACGAGAGGCTACTGCACGATACGACAATCCAGCTTCACGAAGGCCGATGATTCTCCCTCGTTCAAACTCTGTAAGTTGTTCAAATCTCGCTCTCTTTCGTCGACGAGGCATAAGTACAGATTGAGTTAACGTTTACCACTAGCAGATAACCACCGATAACCATACACGTCTCGCTACAGCCGTCTATTTATTCGGATCCATCAGCCGTTCAGAGGGCGCTGCTCAGCATACGCATGCGCTACGGATTTGCAATTCTAATCATTTCCATATCATGCGCTACTTTGCATTTCCTGAAAATTTCAGCTCACTCGCGTAAGTCCTTCATGGTGTTGCAATTTTCACAAACGTGAGTTTACATTAAGCATTTGACAAAAACTGAATCTTGGCGACATCTGGATAATATTGTATGACTAAATGAATAAATTTTTGTTTGCTAGAAATATCTAATTCCGCCTATAGTGAACTATTTTGAATCCTCATTACCCACGTATACTCTGTCTAGCCACGGCCTGCAAAGCTTAATGTACGTAACTTCTATTCGTATATAAGCTTATCATTTCTGGAATTTCACTTCGAGTGGAAATGGAAAAAAAAGAAGTAAGGAGCTGGAGATAAATTAGTTTAATTTTGAGTTGGAACACAATTTTGCTTCATATTTTTTAAAGAAAAAGTACATACTTATTACGCAACTCAACTGTAGCGATTGCGAAAAAATATAACGCGGCGAGGCATTTCATCATTACTATGGCGCCCTCTTTCCAAGTACAAATTATAGCTACTCTAACCTGCAAATGATTACGCAAAATGAAATAATATTTATTTTCTTCGCTTGAGTTTAATATTTTTTTAAATATCCTGTTGTTGCCATGAGGAATTTGCTGGAGAGCATTTCATGTATCCGCCTAGCTTCTTTTTAGAACATTTATCTTCAAGATTGAATGGATATCGTGACAAAAGATTGTTTCTAAGGCACTGATTTTGTAATAAGCAGAAATGCCATTCTTGAGCGCATTGCCATTCTCATAGTACTTAATCCAGCTGTAGCTATTACACCATTTCAGGAATTTTCATTATCTTAATAAAATAACTTACAAAGGCTCTGACATTATTCTGGTTTGTAGAAAACTACTCCTTTTCTGCTACAAAGATTAATAAATGAACATGAACATGTTGTGTGCAAAAATTAAGGACGAAGTCGAAAAATTAGCATATCAGCTGAACGAAGAGGCAGAGCGGACAGAAAGACCAATCAGGAGATTAAGTAAGGTGATATACGGTAGCACATGCGCAGATATGCCTGTGCTCAATATTTCTGGCAAAGAGATTGCACGCCGTATAGCAGTTAAAATCACACCGAGTTGCTGCCTCAGCGAGAAATGGCGAACAATCAATCTGTTAGATGACATCTGGATGCTTTTACCCGAGGTCGAATCATTGGGAAGTTGGAGGATGGCCGCAGTGTGACAAGTGTGGCTGCAGAGTTCGGAATTGCTCACAGCATCGTTTCACGACTTTGGAGACAATTTCAAACTACAGGAACAGCTATCCGGGGATTTAGTAGTGGTCGTCCACGAGGAACCACACCCGCAGATGACCGGTATATTGCCTTTCAGGCCAGAAGAAACAGGCGGCAGATAGCGGGAGAAATCGCTAGACACCCGACACAGGTGACTGGACGACCGATATCGCGTTTTACCGTGGCCAGAAGACTGCACGGTGGTGGTCTGTTTGCACGACGCCCTGTACGGTGTGTACCTCTGCCCATCGGAGAAGGCGTTCTCTGTGGTGCCGGGAACACCGGAATTGGAGAGACAATGAGTGGGGATGAGTACTCTTTACAGATGAGAGCAGATTTAGTCTGAGGTACGACTCTAGACACATACAAATCTGGACAGAGCGGGGAACACGCAATAACCCCTTCAACATCTTCAAAAGGGACTGTTTTTCAGTTCGCGGTGTTCTCGTTCGAGCAGACATAATGCTTGGTAGTCGGACCGACCTTCATATCTCCCAAGGAGGTTCGTCACCTGGGACTGCTATTGTAACGAGGTTCTTCTTCCTTACATGCGTCTTTTCTCAAGGGCTATGGGTCCTCAGTTCCTCTTCATGGACGAGAACGCTCCACCTCATCGCACAGTTACTGTCGAAGAGCTTTTGGAGAGTGAAGATATTGAACACATGGATTGGTCGGCAAGGTCTCTGGACCTAAATCTCGTCAAGCATGTACGGAACTTACTAGGGAGACCCGTGGCAGCACGTAACATATCGCCAGTAACGATTCCGAAACTGCGATTGGTACTACAAGAGGAAGGAGCAGCAGTGGCTCAACAGCTCATTAACAACCACATATCCAGCATGCACAAATGATGTGAAACCTGCCTAGCAGTCAGGGGAGATCATATCCCCTATTAAAGACCGGATGTTTGTTGCTGGACACCCATCACAAGGATGTTTCGGCCTTCAGTCGCATGGCGCTTCATGCTACTTTTAAAATAAAGCTTCTTTTTATCCCTCTGATTTCTCTTTTAGTAAGTGTTGCTTACATTACTCATGTCCTTACATTACATTACCTCATTGCGGATCTTACGGTATTAAATGTGTTGATTTGGAAAGCTTTTGTACAAAGTTATATTGAAAAAAACCGTCTCGTCCCTAATTTTTGCACACCAGTGTATTTCGTAAATGTCTGTCACTCATTTTGCTCCCAGACGGGTGTTTGTCTTGCTGCCAATCGTCACGAAGTTTGAAGGTTATTTCAAGGTCAAGAACTGTCTGAAATATATTCATATTGCGTATTTTTAGGGTCGGCAACATCCTGCTTATATACTTTCTGACAAATTGTAGTACATGTTTCCTTTTCGACAAATGATATTTGCAGTTGCTCTCATGATTAAGGTTTTATCATGATTAAGTAAATTTTTAGAATGCTGTTTCTTTTTTAGCATTTTTTAACAGGGTAGAGCAGATAATGTTCCATGGTACTCTATGATATAAGGACTGTACAGCTGTTAATCTGGTTTGATATTGGCTTATGGAACATAATTTAAGTTGAAATTTAATGATATATTATTGTTGAAACATTTTAAGATTCAGAAAATAAATATTGTTCTTTTCATAAAGCATTTTCTAGCCGAAAATACTTTCATACTTTTTCTTGTTACAAAACGTTCTCTTGTTACAAATACTTTTTCTTGATACAAAAACACTGCGTAATATACACTACACCTAAGGCTGAGCTTTTGGTGGCATTATTGTTCAAAATTTTAAAAGAATCTGTATATTAAATGCTAATGTGCCTATTTCTCTCAGGTTAGAAATTCAGTATTAAATTTTTGTTACAAAACTTTTGAAACGTTTGTTAGATGAGAATTAGGTATTTGTAAGTATTAAGTACATTTTCCTTTAATTTAATTCCTCTTTTACTTAAATTCCTAAGGTTTTATGATAAATATTTCTGTATCGCCTTGCATTAATATTCTTTCGGGTGAAGCTGCTTTTCTAGTTTGTTTTATATTTCTCACTTCCTGACGATCTCCGATCAAAAAGAGAATATAATCTTTGCTCTCACCTGCTTCAGTTATTTTAGAATAATTATTTAATTATTTAGCTTTTAATATTGTAGCTGAAATGGTTTTGTGAATAAACTTCATTTTTATACCACTGAGCAGTTTTAAAGTTTTTATACGATTTGTGGTGGATGTACTTAATAAATGTCTAAACAACATTTTATGAAATATTACAAAATGTCATAGAATATGTAAAAGTGGTAAATACAAAAGCAAAATTAAAGTGAATTCCAATAAGAGTTAAGTGCAATAAGATCGAAGGAGATCTTTATTTAATATGCGAATTAGTTTTAAAGGATTGAACCGAATAAGCCAGAGTGTACGAAATTATAAATTATATAAATTTTTAATACTTCTTAAATTTTAAATCCTTGTTTAATATTTTTAGTAAACTAGAATGCATATTTCAGTGTAATTGAAAGTATTTTATTTTCAAAGTGAAATAAAATTTTTCAAAATGATGAAAATGTGGTGGGGAAGGAAATAAAGTACACAGAAATTTCTTAGACGTTTTTATTCTTTTGTTAAGCTGAAAAATATAAACCTTAATATTTTATCTTTAATCGGATTACATATTGTTTTCAGATTTAAAATTTCCTACGAATTCTTTGTCCAGTTAATTCCATTTTGAAAAGAATAATAAAATTTAAATTCCAAATCAAACGGATAATTGTTATTCGCATACGATCACTAAAATTGCATTTTATGAGCTTATATAGGATTCGATGAAATAACAGATTTACTGAAGATATTTAATTGTAATTTGAATCCTTTTGGAACCAACAAAATTTTAATAAAACGCGAGGTATGCGTATCTCTAGTTTAGAAAGCATTCGGATATAGAAAAGTTTGCTGCAAAGTTTCACGAATGGGTAACTTTTCAGAAGTTGACAAAATGCTCCAAGTTTCGAAAATAAGTTTGGAGAATACTGTCTGGAAAAATAAAATAGTAGAAAAAAGTAATATGCAATAAAAAACCTGTCGTCTTGACGACTATGATATTGATTGAAATATTTCCAAATTCTTCCACGATTTGTATTTCAAAAATATAATTAAAATATATTTCGAATACGTCTGTCGGTGATATTCAAAGCACAGCTATGTTCCAGGACTGTTATCGTCTGACTTATTAGTTAAAGTGTTTGACAGTGATTTCCCATAGCTTTTGATGAGAAAGATGTCAGACAATGCATATTTTGGTCCTTTACTAAATTGCCACTTTATTCTCAAAAATGCATTCAATTTTAACGGTAGCAAGACATCTGTGACTTCAATAACTTCCATTATTACGCGTGAGGCTGAAATGGAAACTAAGAAATATAACTGGAAGAAAAATACCGATATGAAAATTAAAATTGAGTAAAACAGACAAACTTTAAATTGGCTGAAGTTATCAATGAAATTCTATAGATTTTGAGGTGGGATATAGGTATTTGCTGCTCAGAAGAACAAAAAGAATATCATACAGATGCGAAAAGAAACACCTGATATTTACAGGAAAATTAATTACCGGAGCAAAAGAAATATAATGCCATATATCGCAGAAAACAGTAATGAAGCGTTAAAATCCGAGCTATTTGAATTTTCGAAGCACTGAGAATAGCTTGAGTAGAAGTAATTTCATTTGTAATGTTCCTCACATGTATTCTATTAACTAAGTGTTAAGAAACCTAGTGAACAGCTAAACGAATAATCGCTTAAGTCCAAGAAGTGAAACGTAAACTCAAGAAGGGTTAATTACCTTTTATTTGCTCAAAATAAATATTTAGCAGTTGGCCCCTTTCTCAGGGCCTGCAGCAAAGCCTCCACTTGGGCTTAAACTCAAAATGTAAGAAATGATAACTAACTAATGGCTAACTAAACAGATTTAGCCGAAGCTAACACAGTTCTAAGCTACTTGGTCCGTAATATTAAATTAGCTAGCGAAGCTATCAAAAGGCACGTAATACGGCCTAGCATAGTAAGAGTTAGAGAGACGTAGCCATAAGGCAAATGCGCGCTATTCAGGAATCCTAACTCTCTCTCTCTCTCTAGGTCAGTGGAACTTTGATTTAAATACTACTCTACTTCTCATTTGAATTCAACGCGATTCTAAAACCTCATTCTGGTACGGAATTGTAAGCTGAAGCTAGAAGAGGTAGGAAAGTGTCGTAAAATAGCTGCTATAAAATTAAAATGTATCTTAATACCTTATATATTATACGTAATTAAAAAAAGTTAAATATTTGTGTAAGTAACAAAATCATCAAGGAAATCCAATTCACCAAATGAAGAAGCTCTTTAGATTTTCGAAGAATCAGAATCAAAATCGTGATTAAGTGACTAATTTCGGTTAACTATGGAGGATTTCTTCATTTTTGTTTTCAGAATAAAGGATTCTTGTATTTTTATTCTGTGAAATTTATTATCAAATATTTCTCATTCGATGTACTGGAGTTCCTTGAAACCCTTCCACATTCACAAACTTTTATCTTGTTTAGTTTGTTACATTAATTCATATCCAATTTTTCCAAGCAAGTTTAAAATTCTAGTATCTTGCGTTTTCATAAGTTTCCTTTACGTGTGGTGCTATGTCTTTTTCTCTTACTTGAGAGAATTCCGCTCAATAATTTTCTTATCAATCGGTTGTTGGATCTGCCTTTTCTATCCTATTGAAGAAGGGGAACTTATTTCAGATCCCTTTGGAAATCTAAATTTATAAAACGTGTGGCAATGTAAGGCTATATTTTTTACTTATTCTTAACTGTAAAATACCAAAATAGAAATAAATTGCAGAAAAACTGAAATGCATTTTTATAGTCACAGAATGTGAATTTAATGAAAATTTCACTTAGCTGACTTGGTCATTAGTTAATGCACACTATCCGAAATCACGTTAGATAGCTGTGATTATAATTACAACTTATCCAAAATTTCTTTGGGCATTTTTAAATAAGCCTAAACTGTGGTAGTACATAAACTCATTAGAACTAAGAGGACAGGTTTGTTTAATTATTGATTTATTATCTGAACATTTAATTGAACATTATATGCGTATCTTCACATGATATGTTTTATAAAACGTCACTCAATTATATGTTCAGATAATAAGTCAAAAATTAAACAAAAATGTCTTCTTAGCTATAATGAGTTTATAATCTAATCATATCATGCGCCTTGCGTTAGATGACAATCATGTAATGAATTCGAAGCTACGTTCCACATCAAGATAGAAGATCACAAAAAATATCCCCAAAGTGTTCAACATACTTGAAAATTACTACTTAAATTCCTTTTTCAATTATCTTCCAGTAGAAATTTTCTCTTCTTGTTTGCTTGCACTGCTTACCATGCATTTCTTCATGAACACATTGCTCTTCCAGTTCAGTAATTTTCAAATTTTTCTTTGTTTTAAATTCTGGAAATGTATGATCAGCAGTCGCTCCTCGGAGGCAAAACTAGGAAAAGAATTTATGCATCATTCCCTGAAGAGGAAGGAGCTTTACGCACTAAGGAAGTATGACACATTAAGTTTCCCCTCGAGATGGAAGGAGTGGTAAATTTTCTCGATTCGAAATTCTGAATATTTTCCAGTATTTTGAATCGCGAATCTTCGAAATCAGAGATTCCTAAAGTTTTTGAGATGGCAGGCACATTTATCTTTTAAAAGATATCCACGTTGAGAAAATACATAAAAAATATTCAAAAAAAAATAATTTTAAAATATAAAACTTATATTGCTGCGTGCGTACGGGTTCGTTATATATTGAATGCACAAGTCCTTGAAAAGTTAACAAAAATTTATTCTTTCCACAAGAAATAAATCAAAATACTGAAATATTTCTTCAGAGATATTCGCACAATATCACAGTGTATCTCAAGCGTTTAGCAAAACTCAATTCGAAACAGATAAACTAATTCTATCTCACAACGAAATCGCTGCAATCAATAACAACATTAAGTAAATAAACAGCAGTTTGCTTTACACAGCTACAACTACAACTGAGATGAGATGTTTCAACTCGGCTTTTATAAGCTTTTTAATTATTTACTAGAACCTTCTCGATTTTTCTGGATGGCAACAGCAATTACGAGATATTTGTTTATTAAATATTAAATGCACGCGCGCTTTTACCTTTTTACTTTTCCGGCTCAGCTTTCTTTTACAATTCGTCACGTGCTGCATTGCACTGGAAAATAAAACAATTTTAATTACAATTCTAAATAAATAGCCACATAAATATGAAATCTGTAAAAATATTATATACTTATATACAACAAATAATAATTAAATAATAGAGAACAGTTAACAAATTTTTTTTTGCATTTCGTTGATATCAATTTTCTTATTCAAATGTCATTCTTAAAATCAGTGCGACGTTTGGCATTGTATTTCATTCGCCATGGCTTCGCTTCAGTGCGAGGATACTCCTTCTCGTAAACAATTATTAATCTTGATCTCTATGTCGAGATCTGTAATTTGATTTTGTAATAATCATTGTTCAAAACAGTCATTTAAACACGTACGTTGTTTTGTATGATGTCGATTGATACAAACAGCTTTACAAACATAAATGACATAATAATGTACATGACAAGATTTACCAAAAATATAGTTTTAAGATACAGAATTACATATTGTATACTATTATTTAAACAAAATATCATTCTTGATGTCTAATGCCATATTTGACATTGCATTTCATTGGCCATGGCTTATATGATGTAGGAGAGTATGCTGATAATCCTGCTTGTAAGCAATCATTAATGTTCATCTGCAAGTCGGGATCTGTACTTTGATATTTTTATAAAAACTATTAGTAATATAGGCAAGTATGTGGAGCCATAAAACAATTTTGTCTTGTATGACGCTCTTGATTAATGCAAACGATTATAGAGACATAATGGCATGCATGACAAAATATACCAACAAATATTCCAAAAATACATTTTTAAGATAAAAAAATTACATATTGTATACTATTATTTATAAAAATTGTTATTTTTAACGACTAATGCCATATTTGGCATTGACTTTCATTGGCAGGGCTTCATAATGGGGAGAGTATGATGATATTCCTGCTCGTAAGCAATCATTAATGTTCATCTCTGAGATCTGTACTTTAATTTTGTGATAGTCATTGTTGAAGACAGTGATTTACACAAGTATGTGGAACCATAAAGCAATTTTGTCTTTCATGATGCTCTTGATTGATGATAACAATTACGCTTATATTCTCTTATAAATTAGTAACTACAAAAAATATCGCATAACACTTTACTGAAAATTGAAATAATTGGTCGCTCAGCATCAGGAACACATAAAACCGACAATGCGCCCAATTGCGCCTGCGATCATAAGGTTGGGGACTCCTGCTTTAGATAGAATGCTAATTAAAGGGAACAGATATAGAATGGTAAGAAAATCTAATGTTACGTGCGTACGGGTCCATAACAGGTTGAACACACACAGGTCGGATGAGAGGTTAATAAAATTACTTTTTATCAAAGAAACACTTCAAGGTTCTGTAATTTTCCACAGACATTCTCGTACAGATATTCACAGTATCACAGAGTCCACTCAATAGTTACACTTCAAACTAATAAGAACGTTAAGCACAATGTAATGTGAAGCGCATCTAAGGAGAGAGTCAACCCAGAGATAGCTCAGTACTCCAACTTCTCCTGAATTAACAAATCGCAGCAATGACAATGACAACTGAGAGCAGATGCTGTCTCCGGCCTTATACAGTTTTCACCCAGCAGCTAAGATACTTCTAGCACTTTCTGCTTTTCGAAAATTCTGAAAAGCAATATAAGGGTTGAGTTATATCTAACAGCTAATATAGTGACCAATTACATTTATTCAATTACAATACTTATTATGGTGATACAGGGACCGGATAAAAATGCCGCCGAGTTTGGTGACTTTTGACAATTTCTTGCCCAATTAGCGGGATACCCACTTATTTAATGTTAAACAGACTTGCTCCTGTATTCTTCCGGTATAGCTTATCTCTCTACATTTTTCGAGTTACATTACGCAGAAAAATACAACAATTTCATACATAACTGCACTAAAATCACCTATCTATGCACAAAATTCGCAACAGTAGATAGAATAGGAATAATAGACAGACAGAACTCTAAAAAAGGCTAGCAGAACACTTACTATATCTGAGACATTTTTATTAAAGAAAATTTATGTCTGAGTGTATTGAAAAAAATTTAGACTACACTCTTCAAAATTACGTTTTTTTACTAAGAAGATAAAAGTGAAATAAATCATTCAAATTCTTGATTCCTAAAATTTATTTTTTATTATAATTTGACAAAAACTGATTAAATAGCAATTAATGTTTTCAAAGTTTTTCACAGTAATTTTGCAGAAAATCAAGTGTAAAGGGAGGTAATTATTTCAAGAACAAATCTGCACAAACATTTAAAAGTCGAATGCTAAATGCTCCCCAGATGATGGGCCGAGGAGAAGGCATGGTTTTAACTGCCGGCCCCTTCACAGGAAGCAACGGTGACCACCTATTAGGTTCTTCCATAATGAAATGGCCACCACTTCCGGCCCTTGTAGCTTCGCAAGGCTACTGGCTATTAAGCAAAGCGGCACTCGTAGTCGACAAGAGTTTATATTGACGATCCAGATCTGCTGAAATCGAAATAATCGTGAATATTTGTCTTAAATGAATGCTTTTATTTGATATCAGTATTATCTGCGTTTCAAAATTCTGAATTTAAGCATTTAATAGTTAAAAGTTTAAAGTTAGCATTAGAAATATTAATATTAGATTGCCGAAAAACGCGCGAAGATTTGAATTTTTAAATTCTGAATCATTTACAAGAACCCAATGTTCTGTTCGTAGTATCTTTCATATATATTCTAGCCCTTTTTATTTCTTTTTATACTGTGTGTTTAGAAACTATCTAAAACATGTAAAAGCAGGTGGAGTGTCCAAAATAAGCCGATTTTTGACGAAATGGCATGCGCTGCACGTTGAGGTAGTAAAAGACGTTGCTGAGGGATAAACAGTGAGAATTTCGAGCGTTATGCTTAACTGCACAAACGCGTGCTTCTCCGACATGCAAATTTTTGTATGGGGTTCAGGCTAACCGGGAGTAACTATGCAAAGAAAGTACAGAGAATGATTCCCCAATGCTTCCTTTGAACATTTTTCCATTTCTGTCGGCTCTCTTGTAGGAAAAGTACATGTCAGTGAAATCCGCTTTCGTATAGCAATGCATATTGCTCGAAATCCTCATGGGGAATAATGATTTGCTATTTTTACCTGCAGCAAAATGTTTTTCTCTACAACTCAGTAGAGTACTGTACTACTTCATTTTGCCATTCGGAACATTACTTACAAAATCTACTTACTTAGGTCATCTCTGCCTGTTTCTAAAACTTTCCAGATAGGTTTTCTACACTCTATATTGATAGCTTAACGACATATGCGATTAAGAGAGTTTGTGCTTTAATCTGCGCAGATGGAATATGTTGTAAAGAATAACAGCATCAGTTGCAGCCTTTACACAAAAACTGCAACTGGAGCTATTAAGCAAATTGCTTATATGCCATTTGTTAGGTGTAAAATTATAATTAAAATTTACTTGTTATGTGTAAATGCCGAATATTTGCTTTCACATATAATTTCTCATTCTTTAATACAGTTTAAGAATGTTTTTTACAGTTAATGGAATAGGCATGAAAGCCCCAAATGTATCCAAGATGAAACACTGTAAAGCTAAGCTTGTTTTATAATACTCAAGAAGCAAATACAAATCCTCAAATCATACTTATCATAAAAATCCTGTTCTACTTATAACACTTTTCTGAGCGCCGTATGTGAAAAAAAGCTGTATCAAACACAGAAATTATAAGACTAGATTCATATTTCTCACCAGACTTTTTTGGTTCAAAATACAGCAAAATTTCGATTTGTCCGAATTGTTTAGGTAATTAAACTTAACATTTAAGAAATAATTTGTAGAGGGATTAGGTAATTGAGAAGCAGCAAATGTGAAAAATGAGCAACGCTCTCGCCAGGACTCGAACCACGGACCTCTTGAATATGCCTTGAGTGTGCTGACCACTACACCACAAAGGCATGCGAAGAACGCTGGAGGAGAAATACCTTATATACTCACCCGTTTAGCTGAAGTTTTTAAATTCGCCGAAATTTCTGCTACTAAATTTATTCTATGTACGTTTGAGCTCTAAGCTCTACAAAGGCAGCTTTTTAAATGAAAAAAATATTGCACATCAGAGGCTCCTAAAAAGAGAGCCTTTTATTTTCAGCATGCACCTTTAAAGGCAAGTAATCAAATAACTTTTTAGATAATAATAAATTAAGATTAAATATTGTTGCCATTTACGAATTTTAATAATAAAGTAGGATTTAGTATTTATGTAAAGTTAACGTTACTTATATTAAAATAAATAGGTATAATGATATGTATAACAAGCAATAAAGTCAGCAGAAATCTGTCTTTTATTTGTCAATAACTTCGAAAATAATCTTGATTGATGCAATTCAAATAATAACTCTTCAATGATTATAAATACAAAATGGAGGAAAAATAACGAGTATCAAACCTAATTGTATAACCTGCTCTTGAAATCAAAATGACAAGGATGTTTGTACAACAAAACTGCTAGTTTATCCAAGAAAGTATCGAATTTATCATCTATCTCCTTGACTTTGAATACCAGCAATGCTGCTTTTATGAAATGTTACACAAAATGAAAGAAGAGTGTCTGGAGCCACAAATCATTACAATAAGTGAAAAATGAGTCTGCAAGTAAAATAAAGCTTATAACAAAGTTTTCTTGTATAAGAAAATTGCATAGTTAGTAAATCTACTGTCATTATTTGCAGTCATCGTGATTTGAATATCAACAAGGGTAATACAAAATTTCCCAGAATCAGACTGTTCCATAAATTATCTCAATTTAGTAACCTGAATTTCTTATTAAATTGCAGTTTTCTTACTGTGATAAATACTATAAGCTCGTACAGCATGATATAATCTAAAGTTTGAAAACATAGTACTATTTCTAAAGTTTGATGCATACTTTTTTTCCTCAAGCTATATAAATAAACTCTGATGAAATACAATTGAGATAAGAAAACATATTTTATAGCCATTTAAAAGCTGCAAATAATGGTGGTGAAATAAACGAAATAAATTCCAACTTGTACTTACTGATGTGTTACAGGGAAGCCGCTTTTATATTCGTACGATGTTTCTATCAAGCAGCAGATAAAGATTAAAATTTAATGCGTTTGTAAGATATATTTCATTACTGCCTAAAAATATTCCGCATACTAATATATATTTTAAAATGCCAATTTATTCAGAAACGTAAATTCTCGTTAGTTAATTAATTAATTTATTTGCATAAAAATATTTTTAAAATCGCAAATGTACGCATATATGTTATTAGTTTCAAAATAACTAATGTTTCACTTAGTTATGTTGTCGTAATTTAAATTACAGCTGGGGTAAGTGTGTGTAAAAGCAAAAAATAAAAAAAAAACATTCGTTCTTTTTTACTTCGTAGAGCAAAGTAAAGTAAGTATTGTAATCGCGAAAAATTTCAGGCGTCATATTTCAACGAAAATATCCATTTCGACCATCCTCGAAACAATTTAAACGATGTTTCTGCGTAATATCTGTACGTACGAACAGAAAAAAAAACTGTTTTTGCCAAAATGGATTTTAAAATGGATTCAGAAGGATTCTTTTTTCTTGACATCTGTACGTACGTATGTGCGTATGTATGTATCATACATAATTCAAGAACGCCTATCCGTAGAGCGTTGAAATTTTGTATGTAGTTGTGCACCGTCCTGTTTTGTTGCAATCGGCTGCACCAAACGTGTTACCTGGCTCGATGAACTTTCTTTTATTCATGGCAAATTGTGCATTTTGTCTTTTAAACGCGATTGAATTATATGGTTTTTTTACGTTCTGGTTAAGATTTTCATGTTCTTAGTTAATCTGCATGGAATAGCTGTAAAATTGTCAATAATTAAAAAGTTTAAATGTCGAGTAAAGACTAACGAACTGCCATTTGTTTGCATTTGGAACTCAGCAGAATAATGAATTCAGTCAATTTCTTCACGTTCAATGTCTTTTTGCCCAATGGGACCAAAGGTAAACTTTCAATTTTGTGCACCGAAAAATATGCCTTCTTACAATCTCGCCGAATTGCTTGGTATAGTTTTGGTTGGTTTTGCATAGAAACTCTAATTTTAATTTTAAAAATTGTGTTTTTTAACAGTTTTAATTGTATGTGGTGTTTTATGTTTTTCTGTGTCTTACAATTTTTAATGAATACGTTTTTAATTTTTATGTGTTTTTGCTTTGCCGCGAAGTGAGAACTAAATTAATTGAATGAGAAATATATCTCTAATGAAATTCTAGGGAATAAGTTAAAATGAAATGCAATAAAAATTTATATAATAAATATAATAATAATGTATTAAAAAAAAAAAAAAAAAAGACGCACCGCGACGACATAAAGCAAATTGGACGCAGATTGATATGCACACAGGTTTCAACGGAAAATTCAAAAATTTACATTTAGGCTGCCAATGAATGAACGCTTGTCGCTACAGCGAATCTGATCTGCGCAGCTGGAAGGATATTTAAGAGGAGAAATTACGATTCCAGGTCATAAATTCTTCACGAATTTTATTCCGTGTACTCTGGTAGAGAGTAACTATGCCTCGCATACAGGTGCACGAACGATATGCGCAGATGCCAGAATTTGAAAGAGGTCGTGTAGTTGGGGTCAAAGACGCCGGTTGGTCTTATCGGCGAATAGCTCGACATTTGAGAAGGAGCGATGCCACTATTAGACAATGTTGGCAGGAATGGGTGAACCATGGCCGCGCACAGCGTCAAGGAGGAAGCGCTAGGCCTAGAGAAACTACAGAATGTGAAGACCGAGTAATCATCAGAGGGGAACTCACAGCCCCAGACGCATCACTATCATCGATTGTACGTGCAACTAGTGCTTCAGTGATCATAAGGACCATTCATAGACGGCTCACAGAAAGGGAGCTGAGGTCTCGGCGCCCCTTGCACCGACTACCATTGACCTCTGTACAACGTCAAGTCCGTTTGCAATGGTGTCGGGCTCGTTCGCACTGGAATGTCACTGATTGGAGTAGAATATTCTTCAGTGATGATTCCCGCTTTGAACTGAGCCCCGATGACCAGCAAAGGCGAGTCTGGTGACGCCCGGGAGAGCGGTGTCATACCAACCTGTCTTGCGGCAGACAGGCCGACAAGCAGGAGTGATGGTCTCGGGTGCCATTTCATTTCATAGTAGGATCCCTTTTTTGTGATCAGTCGCAACTTTATAGCACAGCGGGACGTCGACGAAATTCTAAGGCCTCTTGTTGTCACGCCCCCCTGGGCTTACATTTTAGCAAGATAATTATCGCTCCCACACTGCACATGTTTCTACTGCTTGCCTTAGTGCTTGCCGAACATTACCTCGACCAGCAGGGTCGCCGGATCTCTCTCCTATTGAGCATGTTTTGAGCATTATGGGCAGAACCCTCCAACCAGCTCGGGATGTCGACGATCTAACGCGTCTTTGTACAGAATTTGGCACGATATCCCTCAGGAGGACATCCGCAACCTCTATCAATCGATGCCAAGCCAAATAACTGCTTGCATAAGGGCCAGAGGTGGACAAACGCGTTACTGACTTTTTCACTTTGTGAAGCTCTATCACTTCAATAAATCATCCAATTTTTCTCAAACTGTAATCATTTGTTTTTCTGTACGTGTACATCACTTCTACGGATTTTCGTCCCATTCGGATAACTCCTTCTTGGTTTTTGTTTTTGTCTAAGAGTATATAGGCAGTAAAAATGCGTATAGGCCGTACAAGGAAATCATGAGGTGACCACATCAGATTTTTTTTAAATTTTAATTTGATTTTTTTTTTCAATTTTATTTGATGTTTTGACTTTTCCCATAAGATGATTTTTCCAGAAATATGCAAGAATATATAACAGCTGTTCTAATTCTGATTTGAGTAGGAATTTCAGTAGTTGTTGCTGAGAAGAAATTTGTTTTTTTTCTGCTCAACTAATGAGTGATAACTTCGAAGGACGCATTTGCTGTAGGATATTTAAAGCGCTGGGAGCCTGACCTGATTTCTCTGTCATGCGTTTCGTTTGATTAAATTTATTTATTAAGAATTTTACGTAAAGAAATCTATGGTATTTTATTTTTATTTCTTATATTTTATGGAATAGTTAAGGCATGGTTTGAGACATTTTATTTCTCTATAAGTTGAAGCGATACAGTTTTATATTTCATTCGTAAACGCTAACAGAGGTAAAAAATAAATTTACTTTGTTTGCTCGTACCTTTGCCATATTATTGTTTGCTCTGTGAGTAAACCATGGTATAAAATATTAGCAATGGATTCTATTTCTTACTATGTGTGTATTTAGGTCTGTAAATATGAACGTATATGACATTTTAGATGTTGCGTTTTCAGAAACAGTAAATCAACGAAATGCATTATTTAAATGTACCATGAGGAAGTTGGAGATTGCTTTAAATTTTTAATCAAAGAGAATTAAACGAATGATTATTTTTCTAAGCTTTTGTTTAGTTCACTCTGGATGTTTGTTGTTACGATCCAAAGTTTGTCATCGTTTTTTAACCTATTTTCTCGTAACCTACTCAGATTTTCTACTCAAACTCTTCGGTATGACAATGCAATGCGATGATGTTTTTAAAATTCGATTTAGTGTTTTTTTATTATCTTATGTTTAAAAGATTTTTTGCACAGATCTGTGTTAAAGGAACAAACTAAATTTCTCAAGAACTTAGTGTTTTTACTATTACATAGAGCAGAAAAAAATCTTTTAAATGAACTTCGTATCAAATTTTTAACATTGATGCTTTTGGCCAATTTTCAAAAAATCATTCAATTTTCCAACTATTTGACATTTATAATTTTAAAACTTCATCTAAAAATGTGTTGAACACAAAATTTTAATTTTTCAAAGCAAACTTCCCGCTCTCTTTTAAAATAAGAATGATAAAAGACATTAACTTGGAGGTTTTCTACAATTTTTAAAACAAAATATGCTACATTTGTGGCCTAGAATCGGTATTACTAGAAAAGAAAACTTACACTTTTCTTCGGCATTACTATAAATTACAGATTCAAAATGATGATGTTTCTGTATCATAATGAAATCTAACGCTTCACTTTTAATATTTTTATTTCATAAGTTTATATGTACTATTCTTAGCTTGGTTTGGTTTATTTGATTATGGCAAAGCACACTAGGACTATCTGTCTGAGCGGAGGGTTCCCTTCGTGGAGAACATGCTAAGGGAAACTGCCTCGTATAGACGTTACCCATGGGGAAGATGACGAAAACGCACATACAACCAAAACACCTTTCGCCGCCGTTGGAACCTCGGACCGAACCACCAGTGCTCAGCGACTTTACCGCTCGGCCGCTGGTGGACTATTTTGCTCAACAATTTGTTTAAAGAAATTATTTTCCTAATTTTGTTGCGTTACATAATATTATATGGCTTTATTACAGGGCTCTAAAATTTTAACATCCAATCATGTATCTGTGATGAAGATTTGAAAATTTCAAAGATTATGAAAGAAACGGGGAATAATAGGCTGCACTTAATAAATGTGTAATGTTAATGGCTTATATTTTTTACATTGCAATTTTCGAGTACTAGGTTTTGCTATCTAGGCTTCCACCCGTTTTTTATTCGTTATATAAAACTGTAGGTGAATTTCGTAAAAACAATTATCTAATTTCTTGTTTCCATATGATAAAACATTTTGCTACATTTTGCTAATTATTTATTTTATGAGTTTTAAGTAAAATTTATTTCCGAAAATTTTTTTATTACTTTTAGCAATATTGAGTTTTATTTCCTTTCCAAGGGCTTCAGCAAGGGGAAATATATCTAAATTACTAGTAGGTATAAGCTGCCTTTGAAGAAAAACTATTTCCCTCGGAAAATATTTCTTCTCATTTATAACATGACTAAACGGAATTTCCAAGAAAAACTGTAAATATACCTAAATTTAAAAAAGTGTTCTCTTTTTTGACTTAAATCTTTAAACTGCAGCTATACTTTAATAAAGTTTTAATATTTTCTTTAGCATTACAGTTGATATACAGGTTGCCACTCAAGATTCCCATTTATATCACTTTTTTTATTCATCAACTGTAGCAAAATTCTCTTCAGATCAACCGAAAAATGTGATAATTGTATTGCTAAAATTAACTTCAAACCTTTCAGAATAGTAAGAACAAAAAGGCGTAACATAAAAACAAGTTGCTCATTTGTAAATCCATTCTGCATCCTATGCTATGCCATATCTTCCCTGTATTATCATATTCTGGTAGAACTTGCTTAAAGCCCTTGTAAACTATACAGAACTATACCATGGTATATTGTAAACAAATTGTGCAGACCTGCGGCAGAATGTAAACGCCTCATGGTGCATAAGAATTATGAAGATTCTTAAACAATTAAATATTGTGCAGCTCCCTACCTTTTATTATCACCTGGCATTTACGCATTAGTCAAAGCACTATTAGTAATGAAACAATTAAAATTTGCAACTATCTATTAATAGAAAAAGGCCTAAATATATTTTAAATGCCAGTATCTCTACATAACTACTATATTATTATAATTATTATTTAAATATATATGTAAGCTATGTAAGAAAAAAGTTACGTAAATCTCAAAAACATCTGCAAATCTCAAAATTATTATTGTTGCTAAAGTTCACTTGTTTGACCTATAGTCAGCCCAAGCCCACGAAGTTCTTCGTGGCAAGGAGCGCAAGTTTATGCCTCTCGTTGGCAACAGCCTTGAGCCCCTTACGAGTGCGATTTAGCTCACTCCCGCCCCCAATTTTCATGGAGAGCACCTTGGGGGGTACGGGTCCGAGAGTCTCCCACCCCTCTTCTCTACCGCCAGCCTTTCGAGAGGATTTTCGGCTCCCTGCATATTTCGAGTGCCCCCACGTCGCACGGACACTGTACAATTTACCAATACCAATGCCTCCTCCGATAGCAGTAATCCTAAATTCCTCCTCTCTATTCTAAAAATTGCAATGACTTTACTGGACTGCGTCATTTTTAAAGAGGCTATGATACATGGTTTGCGTAACGCTGATGATGTAGCTAATTTGGAATCTGAACTCAAAATTTCAAGAACTGAAACCTTTCTCTTAATTAGCAACTTAATCTAAAACCTTCTCTTAGTGAGTTTCCGTATTGGATAATTGCGCACTTTAGCTTCTTCCTCTCTTGATGTTAAGTCGCTACTTGGCTCTGCTCTCTTCTTATCGCAACAGTATCAAAATGTAAATGGTGCTAAACAGGCACGTTTATAGTGTCAAGTAAATTATGGCTACAAACGTCAATTTAAATAAAGATGAATATTTAATCTTTCGGTGGTTGCCAAGTCTCCTCTTCAGTATGAATCTATATTCTACGCCATCAACATTGCTAAGCCTTTTTCATCGCACACGCACAAACATATATATATATATATATATATATATAGTTTAGCATCATATAACCGTCCTTTTTGTATTTCTTATTTATCTACTTGTCATTAGGCTTAAACCTAATAAAGAATAATTTAAATTTAATTAAGCACTTTTTCCGTAAGCATTCGAGGCGAACACTTATTCGATAAAATTAGTGCTTTTAGCACTGATACCCTCCTGCTGCACCATTAGACCTGATATCCATGACGTCTTAGGCGAAACATAATAAACTAAAACAAAAATGAAAATGTCAAGCTTTATTATAAAGAAGCATAATTTTTAGAAAAATGTATTCGAGGATACACTGCGCACATAAAAAAGGTCAGTTTTCTGCCTTTCAAGTAGAATTTCATACTTCAGTAGACGATAATGATACTCAGCGTGGGTGTCACGGATTTTTTTTTTTTTAGATAATGTATATCCGGTGCTCTTTTTATCAAATACTCACAGTGGAGAACAATGAATAGAATTACAAGAAAGTGTTTAGTAGTGTAATATATTTAGGACGCGCTTCATTTCCTCTTTTAAAGCAGTTTAATACAGTACAGCACGAACATGATGAATGCTGAATAAAATATCATTCGACGTCATGGAAAAACTGAAATCTATAAACTCGTATTTTAATTAAAAGACTAAACATTGCTTATTTTAGAATTTTGCGTGAAGATCTGCCTTGCAGGAAGGACATAAAAGACGCCATTTCTCTTACATCCACACTATCACTAATATAGTTTAGAAATAGATTAATATAGCACTGAATTACTATACAGCTCGTTTAAATCAAGAATTTTTAATTGCGAATTATTACATCATTTTCAAATCGAAACAGTATTTACCTTGATGATGAAATTCCTTTATGCAATGTAGCAATTTTCTGCATTTTTGAACTAGCTGCGTTTCATAAACTCTAATTTACCTTAAGTACTAAACTCTCTTAAAATACGTACTAATTTTTGTATCGCTTCGAAGCCACAATATTTTGAAACGTCTTGGGAATTGCATACCTTGTTTAGTAACTTTCGCAACTTAATTTGTATCTCCTTTCCAAATTTCGTTACGTCTTTTTCCCAAAGGTAATGTAAACATCAAGAAAGTTCGGCTAAAAGCCTTCTCTAAAAATGTCTTTCCGCAAGATAAATAGTTCTCGTAATCTTTGCCACTGTCAATTACTTGCACACGTTCTATCTTTCACTTGGTAATTGATAGTTAATTCAATTTAATAATATCAGTTATATTTAGAGTAAGAATATACTTTTGTCATTAATCATAAGCAAAATACTATTAAATTATTGTTAGTAATGTATTATGAAATAAAAATGGCGTGATGTTCCAAGTACTCATTTCAGTTGACGCTTAAATTAATGGCCACAAGTAAGCTTAGCAAATATATTAATCTGATATATGATAGTTACACTGTTTGTCCTAATTACAAATTCATTTTAAACTGAGAAGTTAAAGAAACTTTGATTTCGTATATCCAACAGACAACAATAAAATCTTAATTTACGCTTTGATTATTCACCGTTATAATATTTACCGCGCTTCTAATCTCAAGGTACTTTTACCGTGTGTGCTAAAATTTAAATATTGTTAAGCATTATTAGCGTCCCTTTTGTGTACTATTGGGAAGCAATGCTCAGCACGCGAATCCAGTAAATCGAAAATCCAGAGTTCAAAGTAGCGGTTCTCATCTTCTTTATAACTGACGCCCGAACTAAAATTATGGCTGATAATTTGTCATCAGATTTCGAATTGTCGAATGGAAAACGTCTACTCTCTTTCCAATGGATTTTGATAATGCGGATGTAGAGCATAAGCGACTATGCCTGTGTTATGTTTTGACGTTTCAGTATCAGCTTATCAAACCAGAACTATGTCTCGAATTCGACGCTGAATGAAGGTAGGATTATCTTACTTAAACTTGTATTCTCCTCCGGAATTTACATAATATTAACGAAATTACGGATTGCCAGATTAATTAATTATGAATACCCAAAAGATCATATCTATAGCTATCCAAGCTTTCTATATACAAGATTTAAGGTTAAATGAAACAGTTTGCATATCGCTTTAATCTGCCCTGCTAATTTATATTTTCATAAAATTTAAGCAGATGTAATCTATTTAACTATACATTTTCTGCTCATCTTTTATTCAATTTTCTATCTGGGAAAAACAATGTTAAATAAAATAAACAGAAGCGAAGGGAAAACTGAATTTTATAAATAGAATCCACACAAATTTTTAGTTGCCGTAAGGCATTTCCTTTCTTTCCCAGTAATATATTTTTATATCTCCAGCTTTGTCTCTCAAATAAATCTAGAAATAACGGAAATTTCTTCTGGCAAGATTGACAAAAATACAATTACATATTTTTTCTATACAGAATTTTTTGAAAATACTTTTAAGTCGAATCAAATGATTATGCGGTAAAAATATATTTACGGGTGCCCCTTGCAGAAAATTAGTGCTTTTTGGCGGTACATGGATAATGAGTTTCTGCAATTCCTTGACTTATCACTTTGACTTTCGCCGCTACACAAATCGCCGCTACGATTTTCGAACCTACAAAAAGCCAAAATATCAAGTCAAAGAACTGCACAAATTCGGTATCCATGTACACATCGCGCTGTTTTCACTTGAAAAAAAATCATAGAATTGCACAAACTAGGCATTGCGCATTCCCATGACTTTGTTCATGTACACATCAATTTATATTCACTTAAAAACTCAAAGCAGTAGCCAACAAAAAATATATATTCTCAATAAACTACATTTTAAATCAAAAAATGAAATAACATAAAAAAGGAAATTCACCTTAGCACTACACAAAGAGAATATCCACTTACTTTATTTACAAATTTCGTGTCTTCCAGTCAAACAAAATTCCTTAACAATATCCAAAAACTTCCTAAAATTATTTGACCGATGTCTGCATACTGGCGTCTTACATAAATTGACAAAAATAAGATTTAAAAATGTCCTCCGTAGTGCCGGCATCCTCCGATTTTCGAGCATACGCATTTCCATTCTACAAACAGGATACTTATAATGACTACTTAGTAAACCTTCATTTGCACACCAGTCAATTACTGTTTTCTCCTGTTCGTTCCAAATTGTACAAAAACTTCAAATTAATCTTACCACATTCACTCATTTTACCGTGTAACCATAAAATAAGCAACGTACTTTCTAACCAGCATCCAACACTTACAAATCCCATAAGTCGAATTCACTGCAATCACGCAATCAATTACGTCATAATAGGGTTCATATTGTTGTCATAACATTCAACTACTCAGGTTACCATAAATGAAATAACAGCTTAGCGATAATCCAAGGGGCACCCTTCAATATACTCTAACCGATTATGCGATGATTCCTTTATGGAAGTCTAAAATCTCTGGAAAATCTGTTTTTTTACCGGGTATGTACCAGGAAAGAAAAACGATTACAAAGATGAGAATTTCTGAGTGAACTGACAGCAAAGCTCTCTTACTTCTCAATTTATATAGGTAATATGGGAGTTAGCATTTGTATGGTTTACACTCTTAATCAGTATGGAATTTATGGTAGTGAAAGAGGTGGTATTTTAGCTAATCATGTTTTAAATTTGCCCATTGACATTAGTCCCAAAAGTATTCCAAAGAGTTATTAGACTTCCTTTTGTTATAAGAACCTATATGAGTCGTATTAGTCCTTTTATTACGTTATCTAAGAGAAATGAAGAATATACTTCATCTTGTAATGTTGAAAACACAAATTATTTCCTTCCATCAATCATAGATTACCATCTGATTCCTTCTCCTTTACTAATTTTAAAGCACAACAGTTTTTATCCGGTCATTATAAATTTGTAAGTTACCTGTTCCGTTTCAATCTAACATCAAGTAACTTATATGCGTTTCCGAACAACATAATTCAAGATTTGGAACATTTAAATTCTTCCCGTCCCACTTTCGGTGGCCTTAGATTATACTTGTAGAACGATTTATAAAAACTAGGTGTGACTTGGCAAAAGAGCTATAGCTAGGGTGCTTAGCGCCCGGAGACAAGGGAAGATGTCGAGCCCCTCCTGTTTACAAAAGTGGAAAACATTTCGCTTTAAAAATTCATAACATCAGTTTGACGTCCAGTGGTTGCTGCGCCCGGGGGACAAATGATCCCCCATGCCTTCTTTAGCTACGCCCCTGCAAGTGAACTTTGTGGAATCCAGACTGCTCGACTTCACAAAGTTCACTTGTTTTCTTGAAGGCTAGAGTGCTATTTTCTGCTTTTGATGGTTTTATTAATGCATGTAATTTCTGATATTTTAATTACATCCTGTGATACATATTTATGATGCATGAAAGGTTTACATATGTTAAAAATGTTTTCTTTAAATAATAAAAATATGTGAAGAAAAATTTATGACACTAGTGTATAATATTTTTAGTCTACCCATAAATTTACTTACTGCTATTTAAAGTTTGGTTAGCATATCAGATAAAGAGTAATGAACTCACCCTTGAAGATTTTAAGGAAATTTCTAAAGGAAATTAGGGAAATTGTTTGACATTAATTAGTTCACTTTTTCAAAACCTGAAGTAATTTGAATGCTGCTGCTATGTTTTAAAATTATTTTCAAAAATTTAAAAATTAATTTCTGATTTTTAAAATGTTAAAAATTAATTTCTGAAGTCCATGATTTAAAATTTTACAACGTCAGCCTATTTTTCTTCACTCCGCAATATTTTATTCCTAGAGGCATAGATTGTATTCCTATACTCCTGAAAACAATAGTTCTGTTCGAAAGTGAAACAAGCTAAAAACATGAAATTTCCTTGTACTGATAACTACACACGAAATGTTTATAAAAAATACATTCACACACCGAAATATTCTTTTTAAGATATATTACCCTATAATGTGGAACAAGGCTGGATATACTCAGGTAATTAAAATACATCATAAATTGATTAAAATTTAAACGATTATGAAATAATGTCATACTATAAAGCATTTATATTTTATGTGAGTCTAATGTAAGTATAAATGCATTCTAGAATTGTACCAAGTGTTACGCTTGCAAGTACAGCACATCGACTACTGATTTGAGCTCTTCTAATTTAAACCCTTATTTTTTGCCTTTTCTAGGGGCTTCAAGTTTAAATTCCACCTAAGAGAGCCTTAATACGGTGGGATAAAAGAACGCTTGATGCAGAGAATGGATATCCTTGTGGAAGCCTTCCCAAGGCAAGATGTCTGGTATCTCGGTGAATGGACTAAAAAAGTCGAAAAGGACGTAAAAAATTAAAAGTGGTTCAGTACTTGATTAAGTGCACTTTACCTTCTAAACAGGAGAGCACATTTTTATTATTGTGCTGTCTGTGTTATTATATTTATAAAACTCCATAAAGTATGTTTAATCAGCAAAGTACGAAAAATATTCAGTCCTCGGTTTGAAATCATGAAGGTAAGAACAAAGTACAGGTTTTGCAACATATATGTCTCTTAGACCCGCTTTTAATTATGCAGCATTACTTTTATTCTGTACATTTATTTCATTCAGCAAACCCATGCCATGATCTTTTGTTTCATATTTTTCATCATTTTAGTGTTACAAATTTAATGATGATGGGGAAACGTACTGTTCCACTGGTGATTTAAAAAAGTGTTCAAGGTTATCAAAATCAATAACTTATTTTGTAGAGTTACAGTTTTTTTTTTTGAAGTAGGAGTCATGAAAAATGAGCAATGTGCTCGTCGGGACACGAACCACGGACCTCACATGCCGAGCGTGCTGACCACTACACCACGAAAACATGCTAAGAAGGCGGGAGAAATATGTCCATTTGAAGTATATGCATGATGCGATCATTAAATATAATCAGATACATTCCACGCCGGCGTTATTGAAAGTGTGGTATGGGGACCAAATTGTCTTCGAAACCTACCCATGTGGTTCTTTTAGATTTCCTAAAAAATAAATAAAATTCAAATTAACTATGCTTGCCCCACTATAGCTGAAATTCATCACTTTTTCTCCCAAGATGTATATTTACGAAATTTATTACCAGGTAACCCTACGTAAGAACTTTCCACTCTAGCCTCAGTAGCTAAAGAAAAATTTAAAACTCAATAATTGTGATTCTCCTCACTAGAATTTCTCTGCACATTTTTTGCCGCTGGGTTCATCGCAAATCAAACCAGAATAAAGTGAACTGTGCAATTGTGCTTCGAAAATTAAAATTCAATTCAAATACTTCGACGAAAATTAAAATTCATACTTCGAATATTAAAATTCAAATACCTTTACGTATTGTCTGAGAACAGGTTTCATTACCTACTCAAAATAAAAACAGTATACTGAAATCGGCTTGATGTATGCACAGAAATTAGCCAAATGTACACCAGTTTAGCTCTAAGCATAGAATAGCTACCCAAGGTTCATCCCTCTCATTAATGTGAGTCTTAGCATTTATTTAATTTTTAATCAATATGTTAAAAAGTATCCAAATTTTAAAAGCCTTGATTTATTAGAAAGCATACAAATTGTCCTCTTTTAATTCAAATTATTACTCATATAAAATTAAATGACTCTTAATTAATTGCGCTTAAAAGTATAAGTATATTTATAGAAACATATGTGAAAAATATTTCTTTCGAGAAATACAAGTATAAGGTGGTCCGCAGAATATTCTAATTAATTTATGTTTCTTTCTGGCCATTTTAGAAAGCTAAATAGGCCTCACGAATTCTATCACAATTTATTTTTCACAAAGATTTCACTATATAAATCCTTGTGTGTGTTCTTAATAATTGCATTACTTTATTGCGGCTTTGTACACTATCATTAAAACATATTATTGCATCTAACAATTCGAATTTTAATGTGATGTCACTCACCAAAACAGCTTTTGGTATGCGTGTCCAGATCCAATTATTATAACTTTCATTCGAAATTTGTCTTTTCCCATGAATGCAATTCGACAGTAGTTTTTTGTCAAAGAGACTTCTAAACACACTTTTAAGAACTAATAAAAATAGGTTCTGGCAAAGAATTATTATGAACATACTTTATACCAGTTGATGTGGCTTTGTTGTGGCCAAACTAGACGTCTGTCTCTAGTGTTTGTTTACATTTTGTAATAAAAGAAAATTTTAAAATTTTGAAACATGCATAAATTATATATTTTTGGAATCATCTCTGTATGATTTATTTGCCCAAAATTGAAAATTTGAAAATTTGTACATGATATGTGTCTTATACGAATTGCAAATTATGTAACTATGGATCGCCTTTACTAGAACTCTGCACTTATGCCATGGGAAATCAAACGTAAGTTTGAAAATATGTAATAGCTGGGAGCAAAAGAATCGGATCGACTGACGGAAATATTTGGACGGAAATATTTGTATTTTATCACACCAGAGAAGCGAGAGGATTATCATGTTGTGTTTATAGCAATGCCTCATCACCCAGTGACATCAAGAATCTAGATTAAGAATTAGGGACTTTTCACAATAAACTAGTACAAGAAATAAATTCTCTTGCTCTGCAGCATATATCAGCATGGTATTTCGACACTGTCTGCGAAAGAGGGAAATATGTAATGCGCCCACTGATGAAACTGCTCTTGACTTACCACAATCGCATGCTGCTGCAAGGTTGCGCTGAAAGCCGAGTATGTACAAAGGAATGACAAGAAGCTGTCTTTCAGACAAATCCCAGTTCTACCTAGATTATGATGATTATACCTCAGTCTAGCGGTACCTAGGTAACGGACGTAACTCTTGGGCTATGCATGCTATAGCGATCCATTACCTGGAGTTATGAATTGCAATGCCAGTATATTTTATATACCACACACGGTTTATACGCATTGCCCGCCTATTCAGTAACCACCATTAATAGTCTTTTTTGGAGCCTGTCGCTCCTTATCTTCCATGTTTGTATGCAACCAAGCTTCAACATTTCGATGTACAATAAACGCAGCGTTTAGTAATACTCATTGCATACCACGTGGTGTTGTAAGGTATTTCTCCCGCGTTCTTAGCATGCATTTGTGGTGTAATGGTCAGCACGCTCGACGCGTATTTGTGAGGTCCGAGGTTCGAGTCCTGGCGAAGGCTTTGGTTATTTTTCACATCTCCTGCTTCAAAAAATACCTAATAAATCTACAATGGCGCCCGAACTAAAAAGGTGGTGGATAATGATTCTCCACTATCAGGATTTGGCGATTGGGTCCCCTAATCCCTAGTCGCCCTTTAAAAGGGTAAGTATGTAAAGTATTTTTACCGCCTTCTTCGAATGCCTTTGTGGTCAGCACGCTCGACGCGTGTTTGAGAGGTCCGTGGTTAGAGTCCCGGGGAAGGCGTTGCTCATTTTTCCTCTTTCCTGCTTCCAAATAATTCCTAATGTCTCTGCAGTGGTGCCCGAACTAAAAAATGTGGCGGATGATGATTCTCCACCGCCAGGATTTGGCGATTGCATCCCCTTATCCTAAATCGCCCTTTAAAATGGTGAGTATATAAGGTATTTCTCCCGTCTTCTTGGCATGCTTTCGTGGTGTAGTGGTTAGCACGCTCAGCGTGTATTCGAGAGGTCCGTGATTTGCGTGGTTTGAGGGCATTGCTCATTTTTCATTACTCCTGCTGTCAAAAAATGCCTCATGTCTCTACAGTGTTACCAAGTACGTTTGAAGTCCACTTACCTTGATATGTCCCCACCGTATAGTCAATGATTAGAGAACGACTAATTATGCACAACCCGCCAAGGAATGTGCCGGATTAACTTCGGCGATATTTGGAAACAGCATAAACTGACATACTTCAGGCACACAACTAAAGCATCTTTGTTCTTTCAAAGCAAAAGTGTATCACAAAACATTTTGAAGTCGATAAAATACTAATAAAATACTTTTTCCATATTCCATAATCCAAAACTCAACTCCCTCATGTAGCCTTTATTATTTGCACAACATATATGGCATTCTTATTTCTTGTTCTTCAAGGACTTTTCTTTTGAAGGCCAGCACTTTATATTGTACAACCAACTTAATGTCATTTCTTGTACTCCTTGAGATCTACAATCCGGAGGCATCAGCTCCGAAGAGAGCATATACACGAGCCGAGGTTGTACCTAACATGCTTCCTTAACGGCAGCGCAGCAAAGGACTAACATTCTGCCGTTTATTCCTCCTTTCAAAACGAGCTTGAGAAAATCCACCTGTGCGAGACCTGTGAGCTCAGCCAAGTTTCTAGTTTAAGACCTGCTAAAATAAGGTTCAACTGTAGTCTAAATTCAGTCTTTCATTTAATAGGGTTCATCAAGTTCCGAGCAGTAAAATCGTTGAACATAGGGTTGTTCGAAAGCCTGTCAATAAGCTGGCTGTAAGGAAGTATTATTGTTTTTCAAACTTACAATGTGACTCAGTTTCCGTTAAAAAGTCTTCTAAGAAGGCGTTTTTTCACAGGCAGATAGCTTTCGTGTTGGTTTGCTTTATTCAAATAATTTAACATAACCTATTTGCCGCTTATTATGAAGTTGAAGCAAGAGTCATAAGCCCATACGTGATTTAATTAGCATTAACGGATGTAAAATGTATTAGTGTTATTACACAATGTGTAAAATATTAGTGGAACATATTTTAAATAAGTATCTAGATAATTTTGAAAGAAAATAAATAAAATAGAGGCGTGTAGATAATTTTTATTGATTTTATTACAAAGTTTTGTTAATTAAATCGCAAAAGTGTAATGAAATAAATCCAAAAAAACTGTTTATGAATTTAACAAACAAATCTGTGAGTAAATAGTAGAATACGAAAGTGCAGTTTCCTTTTCCCAGGAAGGCTTCGCTAAGTATATCGCTTGCCAATGAGCGTGCCTTTCAACAGCCCAGAGTCTCAAATATAAAAAGTGAATATAGAAAACTAAATACAAGAACTCAGTTACTGCCATTCTTCTTATTTTTCTTTCAAGAAACATAATTCTATAGAGCTATTTCATAGACTAGTAAACAACATTTAATAATCTTTTAACAGCCACTATAATTTTATATTATACTTATGATTCATCAAATTACATGTAGCATCAACTTTTAAAATACTAATGGTGATTTTCAATAATTACAAAAAAATATGTTTTTGACTCTTATTTTGGACATAAGTATACCACTTAACCTTATTTAAATTTTTATATGCGGCAAAACATTTCAGAATTTTGTGAATGAAAACTCTCAAGATTCCATCAAATTAAGCTCATTTGGTAGTTCTATTACACTCTAAAATGTAATAATAAGAATAGTCATTTTTTGCAAAGGTGCGGTTTCAATCGATTTGAAAAGGAAATCTGAAGGGATGAAATAGGGCCGAAATTATTATCTGAAGTTTCTGAAAGCACAATTCCACATCGATTTTTCCATTATTGATTTTCCATTACGGTAGTAATTCAGAAGACATTATAAGGAAAATCCAGTTCATAAAATTCCTTTATAGTCTTTAGCTATATTTATAACGTGAACTGTTTTGTAAACAGAATATAATTATACAAAGTGTCGCAAACCTTCGGTAGCGTATCTAACTTAGCAGTGCTGGGTGAACCTAAATCTATCCAATAACATTAAATACTTTGCGAAAACATTTGGATATTATATTTTATTCATCTTAATGATGCAGATATGGAATGTAAAATATATGGAGATGTAATAAACGTTTTGTTAAAATCCATCGAATTATTAAAGGTTTTATGACTGATGCCTAGTTCCCAGGATATAATGAAAAATTGCACCATACGAAGAAACGAATTCTTCGTCGCACTGAACAGATTAATATTTCACGAGAACAGCTTGGAAGATTAAGGCGGATGGAGAAGCCAGAATTGTCTAAAGCACTTTGTACATTTACTGCACAGTAAGGAGGCATATAATAGTTATGACGCTTTTTAGTTTCCTGGACTCTATTCCTCCATATTATCTCTCATTTTTTATAGCCGACTGATATGATATTCCCCGTTGACAGTCAAATCTTTCGTCACATAATCAGCCAAAATTAGTTCGTCTTTATCTCCCTCATTCTCTTTCTGGGATAAAATTTTCTGAGCGCAAATTATTTTTAAGCATAATATCCGGCCATATGTAATGGTATTATGGGTATATTACGTACAGAAATTAAATCGGTATATAATTCATAGAGAAAGATATTAATCAGACTGTTAAAATCATGCATAAATCAATTAAGTGGTCGATTTTGGTAAAGTGTCAGTTTTGATGGAATTTAGACGAATTTTTGAAGCTTTCAGGCTTTCGCAGCTCTGGGGTTTCAATGAAACTAATGAGATACTTCACAGTCAATGTAATTATACACATCTCTGGCAGTACAACTTGGATGTAGGTAACCTTTCATCACTCTGAATCAAATCAGGATCGAAGCAAATATCGCATATCTTTAAAATTGTTTGAGAGTAGCGTATTTTCGTATATAGGTGAAACGATCTCCTGGTAAAAAGGAGCGTGTAATTCTTTCGCCCGTTGGGCTGAAATCTTAACGTCTTTTCCACTTCTGCTATAAACGCTGAGTTTTAATTGTTTTTAAGTGGGAGGTTAAGACGTAGATTTCCATTCTTATGACATTGTGAAGAGGGGCAGAAAGTTTTGATAACTCGTCTACCTTCTCGTTATACGGCGCACTTGAGGCGGAATCCAATAAACGGTGAGTCTTAAGCTCAGTAAGGAGCGTAGAAGTAATTTCTGTATTTTTCCAAATGAATTTTCCGTTCAAGAATGAATACCTTTTATTGCTTCTATGCTTGGATCAAAATCCATCTTTATTACAACAGCATCAATGTTTTTGGCTGAATGGCTATTGAGAGCCTTGATGGAAACTAAAACCGAATTCTTGTTCATTCATACTTGGTGATCCATGCACCAAGTATGAACGTTTCTGTAATCATGTCGTATGCAGAAACTACAGTTTGATACCGTGTCTCAGAGCCATCCGAAAACTGTTGTCTTTAATACCAGCTGGCGATGACTTACTTATACGGATTCGTAAAGGTTGTTAAGGGCAGGAAAGCATACATAACTATTTTGCTATTATAGTCAGTTGGGATATAAGTCTTGTACCAGAGAATCCTGGTTCAACCCAATATTATGACTCTTTAAAAACCATCCTTTGGTAAAACGTGAAGACGAGAAGTAAAACTTGAAGCGTTACCGACTAAATTTTGAAGTTGTCCTAGAGCCTATTCAGATCCGGAGTAAGAATGGATAACAGCTCGACAGTGAAATATCCTTCAGATGCATCATTATGTTTGTGTTCCAGTTAGAAATATCAGAAGTTACTAAACTTTCAGTTAGTCTCGTACATGTCGTATATTAACAGAAACGACAGATGTTAATGAAGAGACACTAAGCTTTTAATTTGTGATAATATTGCATTTCCTGTTACTTGTTTGATATGAGATTTCCCAGACAATCTCTCTGGTATGGTGATAACGAGGTATTTCATTTAGTTAACTGGTTACTTGAGTTTAATTGGTAGACTTTGTGTTCCACTGTCCACTGGCTATACTGTAGATTAAGCATACACAACCTATGCCCTCACGCACCATTGCGCCCATCAACAGTTTACATGTGCCTACTACTGTATGACCACGCTAAATATTGCTTCGGTTTTCAATAAAATTTTACGCAATATTTTTATAGTTAGTAACTTATTAGAGAAATATAAGCATATTCATTTATATCAATCAAGAAAACCATACAAGAAAAAATCGCTTTCTGATTCCATATACTTGTGCAAATCTCTATATTCAACTGTGACCATCACAAAATCAAAGTAGAGATCTCGACTTAGATATGAACATATTCATGATTGCTTAAGAGCGGGAATATCATTATACTCTCCTCATTATGAAGCCATGACTTATTAAATGCAATGCCAAATATATTGACTTTAAGAATTGCATTTTATAACGAATATTTATACCAATGAATTGCAAACCAAAGAATTTGTAAATTTTTCTGCATTAGTTAAAACTTATTTGCTTAACATAAGAATACAAAATATAATTTCAATATCTTAAACGAAATATTTGTATATTTTGTCAACCTATAAATTACTTTTTATAATAAATGTGCCCTTTTTCTAAGGTATAAAGTGTCGGTCAATGCTGCTCTAGAAGAATATCTTTAGGTGCAGTTTTGTCTTACGTTACAGGACAATCTTTTAAAGAATAACATCAGAACAGAAGTCATCTTCCTAAGCAAGACTTCCCGAGATAACAGCTTCAGAGAGACCAGAAACGCAGTCAAATAAATGCAGGTAATAATGTGTTAACTTCCACCAGTTTGTAATATGAATGCCACTGTAGAGACGTTTAACATTTGAGAAACTTGAAATAGCAATTATTCCGTCGCCGGATTAGGATTGGGTATCTTCCAGCAGATAATTAGATGCGATAAATACTATACATGATGAGCGCTCAAATGGAAAAGTGGTAATTCCTTATAGAGAAAATTTACTAATTACTGAGGATTTACTTGCAAAATTAATACATAGTTTTCTAAAAATCATGGAAATTAATTGATTCCGTTTGATACTATTTTTGTTTGCTTGAAACTTCATAGTATTCATTTCAAAATATTGGGGGTCTATTGGCCGTTTAGAAGCAGAAAACACGAAAAATCTATCATACTGTCGTTGGAAATGAAATCTGGGTTCTTTTGAATATTAGCCGAATAAGGTTATCACTTACACCACAAAAGCCTGAAACGAGGAAAGCGAAAATTCCTTACATTTCTCCCACTTAAAAAGGACGATTGATGAAGGAAAAGTTTCAATAACTGTTAGTTATCCTTCGATAAATATAGATTCTTTCAAGGGCCTATAAATGAAACTATGGTTTGAAACCTATTTGTTTGACTTTAAACATAGATTGATTTAAATGCTGTCGTAATTAATAATTTAGAGTAAAATTTATGCAAAATGATTGTTTTGTAACATCACGTAAGTAAAACCTAAATCTTGTAGGAAGATTGATCCTGTAGGAATGAAAATGTAGGAAGACTGATCCTGTAGGAATCAGTCTTCCTACATTTGAATCCTGCTCGAACTGCAAATTTTAGTGATTTTACCCCCCGACGGTTGTTGGATGCGCTCTTAACAGTTTAGCATCCCGTACAGGTTGCCTGCTAATCCACATAGAGGCTATAAAGCTATGAAAGGTTTGACTGTCTGTAGGTGATTTTCTACCCTTTAAAGTAAGTGTAATATTGGTCAAACTCTGTGGGGAAGGCTGGAGAATACTATATGTAATGACATGATCAGACGACTTATAGTATCAATCAATTCGGATGAAGGCATTAAATTGCAATTGTTTGGGAATTAGGATTAGAAAAAAAGGGAATTGCCAACATGTACATTTTGTCTGAGCAAAATATAATTCACACTCTGCCCAAAAAGAAAATGCTTCCAGAATATGCAACAATTGTGCAGTAATCCTGCTCTGATTTCTATTTTGAAAGAAATTTTCCCCTTCATTCATAACAGAATTCATTCGGTGTAAATCTGTAGTATTCTTTTCTGAAATAAATGTTACTTGGATTTAAAGAATCTTTTGCAAAGAAGCAAACTTGAAATTTATTTCGGCTATTTTTTATTTCGATGTCATTGATAAGATTACTTCGTAAATCTATATTTTCACGAAATGGCTTTCGGCTTCTTTCGTTTTTAGTCAGTAGCGCACGAGGTTGAGATCGCACAGGAGTTGAGAATTTGACAAATAGCACTTCATGTTTGGCATCTTTCGAAAGGGCATCTAAATAGCAGAATGAAGAACGATATTTATGCATTGTTTCAAGACAATATATTTCCATTTCTTGGTTGTGTTTCTTTAAACCCTTCTTTATATGGATGATAAAGTATCTCAGACGCCTTAAAGCTTATTGAATAGAACTCAGAGTTACTGAAGTTCTTTTAGTAAACTTAACTTTCGAAGTTTTGATATCATTTGAGAGTTCAGTTTTTACCATTGACGTACTACATGCAAATACTTAGTAAAATAAAACTACAAATCAAAAGCAATATATAAAATGTAATTATTTATTTTTTGAAGTATCCTTAAAACTTGTAAGGTTTCTATTCTAATTAACCTTTTATTATGATTTTGATCTTTAATGTAACTTTTTTTATATTGCTCACTAGAATGCAAATTAATTTTGACTGCATTAACTGCGTTTGAATCTTAAAAGGCGAGAGCTTCCGGTATTCGCATTTACTGTTACCTTTTTTGCCAGCCCTATTTAAGTGGTTTGGTTTGGTTTATTTAATTACGATAAACATGAGGGATGCCTTCGTGGAGGGCTTTTCAAGAGAAACTGCCTTATATATAAGTTACACATCGGAAAAACATGAAATCGTCCATACAGCTAATTCGTTCCCTGGGATTCGAACCCTAGACGGAGCTATCAGTTATCACCGATTTTACCGTTCGGCCGCTTGGTGAACCCTTTATTTAAGAGTGATATTCCAGCTAGGCGGTCACTTGGCTTTTTTCAGCATTGGCCACTCCTAAGGCCAGAAGTATTAGCTATTTTATTGTGGAGACAGCTATTAGGCGGCCACCGTTACCTCCTATGAGGGAACAAGCAATTTACATCCATGCCTTCTTTAGGATACGAACCCGGGCTCTTCGGTATCGAAGTCGGCCTTCCTAACCACTATACCGTCTGAGCGGCAGTTAAATTTAATTGTATGTTATTGCTTAATTTAATTTAGCCACAAGTGCTAGTGCTTTGTCTGTACCATATGTTGAACTTTTATGTTCAATTTTGACTAAATAGAAAGGTTATTTTAAAGCTTTAATGGGTAAAAATATTATTTCAAGGTGCCTCTTGACGAAAATTGGCGATTTTTGGCGATTGGCCAGCAAGGCAGAACTTCAAAAACACAGCGATCTATTTTCACTTAAAAAAATCAGGAGCCTGGTGACGTCATATAATGTTAAAACAAAGTTTCTCATCACCAAAACTGAATAAAATTTGCATTCAATCAAAGTTCAATAAACTGCATTTTAAATCATACAATTAAATAATATAAACAAGGAAACATACCTTATCGCATATACGCACTACAAAAAGGAAATATCGACTTACCGTATTTATAAAGTTTTGTGTCTTCAGTCTGTGGCACGCAAAATTCCTTAACAGATCCAAAAGTTTTCTAAAATTATCTGAACTAAAATATGCATACTGCTGTCACTACATAAATTCGGAAAAATAAAAGTCACAAATATCTCCCTTAGTGTCGGACTGTCTGTGGCATTTTTTGCATGAACCTTACTTGCGACAAACCCACTCAAAGCCATCTGAACGATCTTCACTTTCGACCATAACGCATTAACGACCATAACGTCAATTAATGCTTTTTTCCCTTTCGTTCCAAATCATACAGAATTTTCACATTAATCTCATCACATACAGCCTTTTCATGATGTACAGCACAAAATAAGAAACATAATTCCTAAATGGCGTCCAACGCTGAAATATAAATATTTTCTCAAATACAAATATTTTCTCTTCCCTTACAAATATTTTCTCATCAGTCAAATTCACCGCAATTACGCAACTATTCACGTCTAATAGAGTTTCCGTAACACTCAACTACTCAGGTTACCATAAATGAAACAAGAATTTGGAGATAAATGAAACAACTTGGCGATAATTCAAGGGGCACCCTAAAATATAGACTAAACCTTTTAATGTTTGTGGAGACATTAAAACGTAGCGAATATTCGTTGTTAGTCTAGTAGGGTCTGTAGGATTTTAAACTTTCAGCTCCAGTTATCAATAGCAACTATACAAATTGACAAAACGCAAATAACTAGATGTTATCAATATGCGTAAACGGAACCTTTTGTGGAAACTATCTCCTCAAGACGACCATGTTTAACAGTTTCTCTTATTTTGAAAATGTATGTATACAGATATTGATATTACGTATTAACTGTGCATGGCAACCATCTCTATAAAAGAACTAGAATTGTGTCTGGTCATTTTAGAGAGAGTTCGCTATATTTACACCACAATTATCGAAACATATTATTAATCGATGTTTAAAATAACTTGCTAACATACTTTTCAAGCATCTTAAAGTTAAGAAATGGCGTCGATTAATAGTTAATAGTGTAGCAGTATTCTGAATAACGCGAAATAATTACCAGTCTGAATCTGAATGAGAATCAATGAAATCCGAATAAATCAAACTAAATATCGATCAATTTATACAGTTTTGCAAACACTTTTAAATATTTTAAAACTTATTTTAGAAATACTTAATACTTGCTGCTTCTCAACGAATTTTTAATAAATATATAAGCGAGCGTTTCCATGTTCCTCAAACATCATCTTGCCCTAAAGAAATTATTGAACGTCCACAGCACTTTCAAATCACAGACATATAAAAATATCTATTCAAATATCAGTACCACACAAAATGAATAGTTAAATCTTAATAAAATGGTATTTAATGCTCTGTAAAATTAGCTTTAAATCAATATTTCATTAAAATTTTGCGAAATGAACTGCTCAGCTACTAATTATTTAAACTATACATCTTCAGACACGCTTAATAGTGCCATATTAAGTTAGTTAATATATGCTCAAATTAATAGTTAGCCCGAGGTGCAAGAAGTAAGATACTTTGCACACGTTCTCATATTATCACAATAAGAAAGACTAAAGAAGTAAATTATGATAAATTAAATACTAATGTTAATAAAAGTATCTTGAGGAGCTTGTTTCCGGTTATGGCTTAGGGGTTAAAACATGAGGAAAGTTTACTTTCAGATTAAGCACACGTACTGTAGTGTAAAAAGATAAAAACTCTGTGATATCTTCCAAATAACAGGAAACTTATTAACAACTACTTATTTACATTACCTTTTTTTAATCACCAGTTGAAGTGTAATATATTAAATAGTACTAGTTTGCTACGTTATACATTTGCGTTTTTTAATGAAAAATATATTTTAAATTTTGTAAGTTAATTTTCATTTATTTCCCCATATTTCAGTATCCATTTTTAAAGACCTATAGCTACTGAGTGTTTTAAGACCTCTGTCCATTAATAGTTCGAGCTGGTCTGAAATTTAGGCTATGGCTGGCTACATAGCTGCTTTGTAACATGAATAATAGACAGTTTTTCTCAGAAAATCCCCCACAGAGACATCTCTTCTTTTAAACAAATAACATACGCTTTCTTTGCCACAATCCGATAAATCAAACAAAACCTTTTACGAAGGAAAGCACCTTCCAATTTAATTTTCAGCTCTAATAAAAGCTATAGTTTTTAGAAGATTTTAAATGCTATACAGCATTTGGATATTGCTACACCTCAAAAAAAAAGGATATCTTCTTTTGAAGATGCGGCCGTGGTTTCGATTATTTCAATTCTTTGTCAACTATTGAACTTAGATGGCCGAGAAGGTTTGACAGAAAAAATGGAGAACACACGGGGACGCTCTCAGTAGATCTCAAGCTATACCTTAAACTAGCCATGTCTATATGATCTCTCAGTCGATTTGAACATTTTAAGACAGGGGAAAAACTTCATTATTTGTAGAATATACATTACATTGCTTGGTTTGAAGTTCTTTTCTTGAATAAAATGTAGCTTTATGAATTCCTTTAATTTTTTCCAATGTCTCCGTACTCTTACTTTTATATTATTGTAATAATTTTATAACATAATAAAAACTTTCGGCTTCAAAAATTTGATCCAGTGTAATTTTATTCACTCTTGGAGCCTCGCAGATATTCAGTTTTCTGACAATATTATGAACTTATCCGGAAATTGAAAGCTTGATGCATTTGTTGGCGCTCGCAGTGTTAAACCAGGTATCAGCAGTGTAGTTGATTTCGCTCATGAACTGAGAGTTACTATGGAAACATATCAGGAGAAAAGTATTATCGTGGTGATTTGGTTTCTGGTATGCAGCTTATGTGGTGAATGATGATATTGGTAATGTCATAATGACAATAATTGTAAAAGTATAGTAGTAAAGTAGGATCCTGGTCAATGCCATGTTGAGAAGAACTGAAGCTTCCAGGCATGAAAGGATGTGGGATACACATATCAGCGTGCTTTGAATGCCTTATGAATTAAGAGACAAGTGACAAGCAACAAGGAATGTTACATTGCATAAAACGTGATAAAGGACCTTTTGCTATCATTCATACAGATCAGTTGGCTCATTTCATAAAAATTTCAAGAAGTAATCAAGAACTTTTAGTGATAATTGATAATATGATAAGATTTATGAGAACGCATGAAGTTAAAAATAGAAGTGCCAAAAATGTTTTAAAGTTTTGAAGGATTTTGTTAATGATTAGGTTTACCGGAAAGAATAATAAGTGATAGAGGATCTTTTCTTACTTTTCATCATTTTAAGCAGTTGTGTACAGACACTCGAATTCTGCAAAACACTTCCAAGCCAGTAGTATGGTAGAACGCTTCAACCAAAAAATTTTATGAATAATAAAGACAGCCTGATGGATAAACATTACAAAATGGCGATTACAAAATAAAATTTAGAAGGAAATCTGAATAGCACGTTAAATAAAACTACGAATAAGATATCATTTGAAATGCTACATGGATATTCGCCCAGATTTAATAAAGGTGTCCCTAAGAAGTTAACAGATGAAGACGGATACATGGAAACAGCGAGAAGTCCAATAGGAAAAGAGACAGAAAGAATTGAAGAGCAGTAAAAGAAAATGAAAGAGAGATTCGGTAGAAAGACATGTCGTACTTTAATATTTAAACAAGGAGAAATGTGCTTCTAAAGCTACACGTCAACCTATAAAACAGAACCGAAATATCGAGGATCATTTATAATAGTATTATCCAATGACACTTAAAGAATTATGAGTTTTAGATTGAATTACAATACTAACACAACTAGAAGCGAAGAATCGAGATCGTAATTTCACCATCACAGCTCATGCGAGTCAACAAAACCATGCAAGTGCGAGCCCAGTTCTCATGATAAACATGAAAAGGATGAGGATGGTGGAGGCCAAGATACAAACCATTTACTGAGCTCGATTCCCGATGAAATCTTTGAAGATCCGTTTATAAGGATGGTAAATTTTGTTAAAAGGTAAGAACTTTCTTTCTCTTTGTTGTTTTTTCTCTTTCTTTCTTACGCATATGACTGCTGATAAGCCTCGAATGATTTGGTATATTTGAGAAAGTAAAGGACATTTGAGACTGAAAGGCTTACCATTAAACGATGTGAAAAGATTTAGCAAAACATAAAAATTATACAAAAAATTAAACTATTATTCTTTTTATTTTTGACAAAGGATTTTATGTGCAGTAGATGAGTTCCTGAAAGAAGGAAAAAATTAATCAAGCACAAACCTTTCTGTATAAAAGAAAGACCGTATAACTTTAGTATAATATGGTGGGGAAATATCCCTTAAAATTTTACGTAAATTTATAAAATGCTTTTAACATAAGAAGGCATTAACTTAATTCGAAAACCAGCTTTAGAACTGATGAATTCTCACGAAGTTTACGCTTTCATTCATAAATGATGCATTTCTTCGCAAATAAATGTATAGTGCATACGAATGTTTAGATAAGAAATTAAATATCCATGTCATGAAAGACATAATAATAAAAGCTCTATAAAGATATATTTCAAATATGCCAATGAAACTTATTTAGATTCAGTTTCTAAGTTACTTGTTTTGCCAGAAGAATCTGAAAACAAGACCAGAATCACAATTTTCTGATCCTTTGTTTATACTATTCTATTGTACGTAACGTAAAGTAGCCGGAGTACTTTTGTTTAAATAAAGCACTAAACTTGATATTTTTTAATTATGTCCTAGACATTAATTCAAATTCATAACAAAAGAATATCGAAAGACAAGAATCTGCATTATTCTGTATACATTTATCACATTCGGCGAAATCGAAGTTCTGCTTTATCATAACATGCACTAGTCATGTGTATGCATTTTTTTGCATTTCTATATCAGTATTTTATTATTTCCTGTATTCAAATACTAATGGTATATGTTATATAGGCTTGCGAGCAAATATGGCACGAAAACGAGATTGTTAAAACTCTCATAGTAACTCTCATAGTGAGGCATGGATTCTAACGCGCGGAAACTTTCGAGTCTAACTATGAAACACAGAGTGACTTCTGCTAGTGCTTTCATATTAGATCTATTATTTTATTATTATTTTTTTTTATTTTTACAAAATATTCTAGTGCTTTAGTATCAGACATAGCAACTTCATTCTTTAAAATTATAACAATAAAAACAAAATGTAAATATTACATATGACTCTATACTTACATTAGATATCAGCAAAATATTGTATTAATAAGCAAAACTCGTTTTAACTGCATTACAAAGTCTCGAAACTAAAGCTCATTATCTCTTCTTAACTTTCAATTTACTGAAGGTATTACATCACAGTTTCGATTACTGCTCTGTGCTGAATATTGATTTAGTATTCTAATTTCCTCAGCAAGAAATGAAGCAAAATAATTCTGAAATATTTTATGACATTGTGACGTGTTAGAAATAACAATACTTGAAAAGGATAAATCCAACTAACGATTTTTTGGCACGGAACATTTATGCCTAGGAGTGAAAAATAAGTTTAATTAACAACTTGGATTAAGAAATGAGTTTTTGTTCTAGCTGTAGTTACTTCTTAACCAATGCTTTAAGTAAATAAATTTATTCACAAGAGTCTAAATCAAAATTTTAGCGATGCTGACTTCTGAAATATTAGACTCGAAATATAGAAATCGTACATATTAGACTGCTTATATTGCTTGTAGAGATCCCTCCTTTGAATTTCAAAATCATGCTGAATGAAGCGGTTGTCGAGTTTTGAAATGAAGAAGGCTATAGACTAATAACTCCTTCTTAATGTAACAATATTTTTAAAAGGTATATTATAGTTCCCTTATCTTTC
>KK115962.1:272815-286786 GCA_000611955.2 Stegodyphus mimosarum | reverse complement strand
CACTTATTGCGGCGCGTGGTGGCCACACAAAATACTGATTCTGATCTCTTGTTCTTGTTTGTTTGCTTTGAACATTTAATCATTTATTTGTACCACTACCACTCAACTGTGTATTAAATTGCATTCAATTATGACGATTCCTTCTTGGTGTTGCAATTTTCACAAACGTGAGTGTATAATTTAGAACACTGGACCCCAAAAATTAATTTTAAACATGAACTTGTTTATGCTTGTAACAACGCTTGATGTACTATACTGTTGGAGTATTTTCTGTAATATCTATGGTTCTATTAGAACGCACTGGTTTAACTAACTAAATGTTGTTTTATCTTGTTTGTCACTCAATTTTACACCCTTGCAGTATTTATTATAGTGATATGATTTAAAGTTGGTTTTTCTTATTCTTGACCATCATGTGTAATGAACATTGAAAATTTAAGTAGGTAAATAACTCCAACACGAACAAGATAAACCGATAAAAATCAAAGCCTTTCATTTCTCTAAAAGAAAACTTAGTTACAAAACTCGTGAGCTCTTTTCTTTCCCTCAATAACGAAAATTTCCAAAGTTCCATTATAACATCAGCCTTGAAAAATTCTGTCTGGCAGCTCAAACAAAGAATTTAACTGTAATTAGAGAGTTCTGCTGCATTTTTTAGTTCAGTCGTCAGGTACCCCAAACGGTGTCTTAAGATATGCTTACTGTACCCTCATTGTTCTAGATTAGATTATCATACTTATGTCGCATAGCTTTTGATTCGAATTCAAACAAAAGCGGGTGTGAATTAAAATAAAAAATAGTGCAAAGGTGTTTTCTTTGCGAATGAAATGTGTATTCTAATATATTAAATGTGGACGATCTTAACGGTTATTAACTGATTCGCCATAACCTGAAGAAATTCTGATAAAATACGAAAAACGCAAAAACTGGTTTAATAGAAGACCTCCATAAAGTTCGTAACATCCGGGAAGCATGGTATAACAGTACAAAGTAATATTAAGTGTATAAGAAATTGTACGGTACCAGTTATATCCGTAGTTTCGTTATAAGCAGGTTAACTATAGCAGCGCCAACTGCATTTGCATTTACATTTTAGTTCATATGTAAAATGTGGCGCAAAATAACTTTTCATACAATCGGTAAAAATTGTGCCCCGTGTCTATTGTTTGACTTCTAAATTAATACCTGTGCTTCATATTGAACCAAATATTTATTTTTCTTTTAATATTTAAAAAATAATTATAGAAGTTTTGAAAACCTGAAAACATCTAATTAACATTAGTGTAACATAAACTAATAAAAAAAATATGAATTCTGTTGCCACAGGGTATTTTATGTGCATAAAATTTCTTGTCATAGTAGTAGAAAACTGTTTACATATCCTCAGCTTCCTTTCGGAAATTTAAAATTATGAGTTTTGTTTATTTTATTGTAGGTTCCTTTTACATAAAAGCACGTAGCATTTTATTGTGATATTAGAATAAAGGCAGTTGAACGAATTTGTTAAAAAATATGCATTGTAAGCAAAGTATCATAGGCTATCTTTTATTTTACCAATAGTACCATACCTTCAGCCACAACCACCTCGCACTGCAACTTATTCTCAGAAATTGGTTCTTGGTGAATCTTCCTTATTTAAAAACCTTTGCCTATATGGGAAAATGTAACAATCAATTTTGTAACACACTTTTGCATAATAATGCTTCATATTTTCAGTTGTTCCTTCCTTCTTTCCAAGGAGTAATGTAGCTTTGCTTTAGAAAGAATGTAACTGGTGTCAAAACTTAAATAGTCGCTGATAATTTAGTTTTAACATTTCAGTACAGTGTTTGAACTGTTTTACTTTTAAGTTAGCATTAAAACTAAAAGAAATAAAACAAACTAATTCGAAAGAAAATAAACTTGACGAAGTAGCTGCAAGCCAGATAATAAAAATGGATTCGAAAATGTTTTGAAAATATAAGCAAAACGATTATTTGTAATATCCTCAATATGTGAACCCTAAAACTGTTCTTTAGTCACAGCTCGTATATTTTTACCCTGATGATAAGCAGTTTCTTTATTAAGCGCTTTTGTTCCTACTGCAAGCGCGTTTGAACTGTCAACAAATAAATCACTTGAGAAAAGTTTAAGGATGAAGATGAAAAAAAATTACATTAATAATGAAAATTTCCTTAGAATTGAGTTTAAAAAAAACATTTTCCATATGTTCTCAGATTTCTCATCTCTTCCACTTCGATTAGAGAGGGAAAGCTTTACTTCCTAATCGAAACTGACAGTCAACGTAAATGTTGACGCAATAAATTATGGAGAAAGTTGGGGCTTCTAAAGCATCGTCTGGTCTGCTGAGATAAAAAGGTTTGCAACGGCTGTCTGGAAAATGAAAACAAAATTGAATACCGTGCCAAGAATCTAGACTTCCTCTAGAGAAGGATACTTTTTAAACCACTCTAAATTTTTATTTCAGACATAAATACCTCTGTATGTTTTAACTATGCAAATCTCTGAAAGGGAAGTATAAAGAAGAGTGATTCATTTTCGTTAATGATAAATTATTTAAATATAAACATTATGGTAGAGTACCTACACCTCCCGAAACAAAAGTACAAAATTATTTTTAAATCAATGCTGTACGGAGATGGAATATTTAAATTCAGTTCTATTTACAGGGGCTGTCTATTTACACTACATAACAGACCGATTAATAGCAACGCAGAAAATGCAATTTGAGGGCCTTATACTTAATGTCGTTAACCATTATCCTCTCTAGCCCTTCAGCAGGGGAGCGGTAAAAGAAACTGAACATGGTAGTCTGTCCGGGTTTCGAATCTCAGCAAACGAGCTATCTGTATGGGTGTTTTCGTCTCATGTATAACTTAAATACAAACCAATTTGCCATAAGAGGTTCTCAACGGTGAGTCTTTAGCTTTTCGTGCAGCGCCTATTCCCGCAGCAGTTAATTAATCAAAATATTCTCTTCAGCAGACTTTTAAAATGACTGCCACTTCTAAGTTAAGCAGAAAGCTGATCTATAAGACTTCTGGCAGTTTTTTAGCTGCTAATCTATTACATGTAGCTTAATGCTCGGTACACGCAGAATAGTTTGCAATAACATTTTGCATTATGTCAACATAGAACATATTTTTTACAACAAATAATAATTTTTCGTGCAAAAGGTCTATACAAGCACATGAAAATTCAATTCTTCTGTTAAGTTTGAATTGAAGAACATTAAAAGTCTCTTTCTGAAAATATAGAGAAGTGCGTCATTTATCCAGGATTTGAAACCAAATCTAAAAATGTGGAACTTACCCGCCCCCAAGTAGACAATACACCTTCTTTTGGCTTCAGCTTTACTAGCCGTCATTGTGCTGTGAAAGAGCCATAGTTTAAGCAAGCACGATTTACCTTTTCTTTAATATTTTTACATTGCTTGAACATTTGTACAGAATACTCATACAGAATGTGTGCATATCTCAAAATATATAATTAAAGACTCTTGAATATGCTTGGCCTGAGTTCTAACTCGGGAAAACAAGTTGCCTGCATGGTTGGCTTTCACAGTTTTCTCCTAGTATAAGCTGAATATTGGCCAGCTCTCCATAAAAAATGTACTCCGGAAGCATCCTACCCTTTCGCATATCGCCTTTGCGTGCTTTATCGTACTCAAATATCCACCAGCCACCTCAAGTTGTACGTTGTCTTCCGAATATCGATTATCTGAACGATCGTTTATCAAAGCCCTTCGAAACGTGTTTGCACACATCGCCGAAAGGACGACTCTCGTGCTATGCTTTAAGTCATTAACGTTCAGTCTGTAGGAAAGTCATGTACTACACAGAAGCCTGCATATATTTCAGTTTCATTAAAATAGTGTTGCATGCGTACGTAATAGATTGAATGCACGCAGAGCTCGTAATTGATTGAATATAGTTTAATAATTTTTTTGTCAAATGAAACAATTGAAAGTTCTGAAATTTTACACAGAAATACTCCTGCAGGTGTTCACAGTATCACAGAGTACAATCAGTGGTTACACTTCAAACAACTATGAACTTCAAGCAAAATCAATGTAAAGTTCACCTAAAGAGAACTCTAATCCGAAGATATTTCAGTTCATGCTGAACTAACAACTGACAACAAGAATAACTAAACAAGCAACTCTCTCTGTATACACTCTCTATCCCTTTATAAGTTAAAAATTTCGAAACAGCGTCAAAAATAATTAAAAGAAAGTAATAATACTTTTTTTTAAATATGAGGAATAAGAGCTTAGCTTAGTTTTAGGAATATTTAATTTATATAAGAGTGAATGAATGCGAAGAAAGAGCACGAAATGTGGAAAGCCGTCGAGACTGGTGTCACCAGATGCAAATTTTAAACAACTACCTAAGAGCAGACTCTCTCTCTCTTCGGCTCTGTATAGGTTTCAACCGACTGCCGAGATATTTCTGGTACTTTCTGTTTCTTTAAATTAATGAAAAGCAATATGAGTATCGAATTACGGTTACAGTTAATATAGTGTTCAATTACATATATTCAGTTACAATACTTATTACGGTGATACAGGCACCGGATCAAAATGTCGCAAAATGGTCACCACGTTTGGCAATTTCTTGAAAAATTTGGCGACAACTAAGTCTTCAAAACCGTTATCAACTTGACGATATTTCGCCAAATTACCAAGATACCCATTTACTCAATGTTAAATGGACTTGTCCCTGTATTCTTACTTTTCCGGTATAGCTTGTCTCTAGATTTTTATGCTACATTACACAGAAAAATACAACAATTTCAGAAATGATTGCATTAAAAATCTATGTGTATCTATGTACAAAATTCGCAACAATAGCTTACAGAGGCTTTTTTACATGAATTTATGTTATTTTATTGGTACTGTTATATCACATGTTTTGACGTCATGGATGTTTTACTGCTTATACGGGTGTGTAGAACCAAGCCACTGGTCGAGTGCAGAGACATCTGTGAAGAAACAGATGAGAGCTAGAAAGACCACGAAGAGTGACGCCAAAGTTGGAGTAAATTCTGCATCTCTCTCTGTGATAAGGGATAAGATAACGAATGTAATTATAAAGTTTAATAACGAGAACTTCATCTTATCTGAAGTCTACTAGCAGAAAACAAGCATAATAGTTCATACATGGTATTCATAATCACTGGACGAACTATCAAAATTTATAACGCGCCATCATAAAATTGGTCCGTCCAGCTGGAGCCTTTGAGAAAAAAAAATTATATTCGTAACTATCACCTGGAAGTAGTGTCAAGAGGAAGAGTTGTAATTTATGTTTTTAGCTAACTTAAACATGAATTAGAGAGATTTATCTGAACAGAATGAAAGTCTTAGAATCTCAGATATGGAAATGCAAAGATAAATTCAACTTCAAAAATATGGACTTTAGTGAGTATGAATTACTTTTGAAGAAGTCTAATTTATTTAGAAGTGATGTGAAAGAAATATTTTATGAGCTATACAGCGGGAAAGGAAATATAAAAGTACGTGAGGAGCAGTATAGAAAATCTAGATGAAATAGTCCTAATATTGCAATTAAAATTTGCTTAGTGTGAGAGATAAAAGTTGAGAGATCGTCTTCAAAGGGTATTAAACTCCCAAAATTAAGTTTGCAAGCACTTGGCGAGAATTCGCAAGAGTGATTTTACTTAAGTGATTAACTTTTAATGAGCTTTTTAAGTATGTGTGCATAATAATCCAATTTTGACTAATGTTTAAAAGTTACCGTATTTAAAATCGTTATTAAAAGGGTGATGCGCATCGTATTGTGCAATCAATCGTGATTACAGGTAACAATCATGCTAAGCGTAGGGATTATTGGAGGATCGTTACTCTGATAAAAGTGAGTTGTTTGCAGAAATTAGAAAAAAAAATATTTCATTACCTTCAACTTAAAATGAATGGACTGCAGCAATTTTGAGTTTTGTTAATACAATGGATTAAGTTTCTCGTGGTTTGGAGGGGTTACAACAGTAACTAGAGAACTTTATGAAACATTATTGATTTAAGTAGCTCTGTAAAATTTAGATTTATCAATTAAATTCGAGTCATAAAGACAGTTAAAGAAACGAAAGGTTTATTGAATTGACTGAGTTTCTAAATCATTAAGAACGCATATTACAAAATAGTCACATGTCAGCTAGTAAGGATTATAAGAACAGAAACAAAGTAAATACGTTTATTGCAAACACTAAATGCACCTGTTATCAAGAAGATCACAGTTTGCTAAAAATGCGCAAATTTCTTTCAGTTAGACGTACAGGAGAGATTATGATGCTTAAAAGCTAATTATTCATATTTCAATAGTATTTAGAACATCAAAAGGTGAAAAACGGTAAAAGTATACATAAATGTAAGCACTGCGGGAAACGTTATCACAACACATTGCATATTGAGAGAGCAGGATGTAAATCGTTTCCTTCTCTATAAGCCATGCGACTTAAAACATATGAGTCTCAACTCCAATTCCAAAGGAATCTCCAAAATATATGCTATCTGCGCGAGCTCTTCGTACCATGCACAGCTAGATGTTATTCTGTTCTGTCACAATTAGGGTTCATAATACAAAGCCAGAGATATTAAAATGCAGGTGTTTGTTGGATGCTGGAAGACAAAGGTCATTCAGTCCTAGAAAATGTGTGATTGGATTTGAGAGCAAAAGATGGTCCAATTTCTATTTCGTATTTAGGCACATTTAGCACTGGAAATAATGGAGAAGTTGATTTATTGTTCACTCCTTATTTCAACAGCGACTCAAGAGTTTCCACTACTGCTTTCCTACTAGAAAATATTAGTGACAACTTCCTTTTTGTATTATTGTCTGCAATACTGATGCTAATTTTAATGATTTGGTTTTAGCGGTTCCATCATTTTATAAATCTAATAAAGCTGCCATTTTATTAGTTGTAAAAATGTTTTTAAAATTAATGGATGGAAACATTATTAAGCGTGATAGAAATTTACCTTTTGATGTGAGGTCAAAATTATATTGGATTACTGCAGGAGCAACAGCTTTTGAGATGCCTAAACAGAGTAATCCAGTGTCGGCAAATCATGTAAGTGTAAAATACTGCGGAATTAGTTAAGTCATTCTGTAAACTGGAGAGTATACCAGATTCACAAATTCTTACAACAGAAGAAAAATTTTGAAAATCTCCTGCTGGAAATGTGAATGAAGATATTCAATTGAGCATCTTTTCAAAACTAACAAAAAAATTTCATGAGTCAGGCTTAACGATCAAGCTGAGGGTAGTTGTGTTTGATGCAAGAGTAAAATCATTGTCGGTTGTTTCTCTCAGTGCCAGTTTAATGATTCACAAAAAATTCCAAAATGATCTCATTAATATTCATTCGAGATTTAGTTTCATAGTATTAGTATAGCTGCTGATATTGAGGAACTGTATTAAAAAGTTCAAAAAGAAGCCCAAGCATACGGAATTTGAAAGAATATACACAGTCCAGTCACATTAATGTGACCACCACGTACTTTCCATGTCAGAGTTAAATAACCAATCACAGAAGGCAGGTGGCAGCACAGTGCAGTTGAGCGTATATAAAGGGTGTGTGAGGGCTTCGGAAAACATTTCAATCGTTGGCGTAATGCAGAAACGAAGCGATTTATCCGACTTCCAAAAGGGCATGATCATTGGCTTTCGGGCCAAGGGTGGAAGCATTTCCGAAACGGCTGAGTTTGTGAACTGTTCGCGTGCCGCCGTGGTAAAAGTGTACCGTGCATGGCAAAATGGGACTGTCCAAAATCAGCGACGTGGCAAATGTGGTGCACCACGGGCCATAGATGACAGAGGCGAACGACGGTTGCGGAGATGCGTTCGGGCAGATAGACGGGCTACCGTTGAGCAACTGACCACCAAAATGAACCAAGGGGCTACCAAAAGTGTCTCCCAAAGTACTATTCAGCGAACATTGCTGCGTCTGGGCCTCCGAAGCAGACGCCTGGTTCGTGCACCTATGCTGACTGCTGTTCATCGACGGCGAAGGCTAGAATTTGCACGCCAGTACAGCAGCTGGACGTCCACTGAGTGGCGACAGGTTGCGTTTTCGGATGAATCGCGTTTTATGCTCCATCGGACAGATGGACGTTGGCGTATAAGGCGTGAAACCTCTGAAAGGAACCACCCTGCAACCATTGCCGGAACGGTCCAAGCTGGAGGCGGGAGCATTATGGTCTGGGGAATGTTTTCCTGGCATTCTCTAGGTTCACTGATCATTGTGGAAGGCACAATGGATCAATACAAGTACGCATCTGTCCTTGCGGACCATGTTCACCCCTACATGCGCATTGTTTTTCCTCAGGATGATGGCATCTTCCAGCAGGACAATGCGAGGTGCCATACAGCTGCCAGTGTACGTGCGTGGTTCGAAGAGCACCAGGATGAGTTTACCGTCCTCCCCTGGCCAGCAAACTCACCTGACTTAAACCCAATCGAGCATCTGTGCGACCATCTCGATCGAGTTTTTCGCGCCATGGATCCTCAACCGCGTAATCTAGCGCAGCTGGCCACGGCATTAGAGTCGGCATGGCTCAACATCCCAGAGAACACCTTCAGGGACCTATGTGACTCTCTTCCTGCACGTCTCGCAGCAGTCCGCTCTGCGAAAGGTGGTTATTCTGGCTTTTGACAGATGGTCACATTAATGTGACTGGACTGTGTATAAAGAGCATTCTAAGCAATATGAAAATATTTTTAAGCACGTTTAATTATATAACTGTTTCTACTCGAAACGTTGCTACTAGAATGTTCAAGTAATTAACAATTAATGAAAGAAGGACTTTTTCTAAAATCGCCAGTATAGTGTTAAGGGAATTTGATGTGAATAATATCTTGATGGGTGCTGATGGTGATGAAGGCGGTTCTCAGATAGTAGGTAAAATGAAACAAATGATTCAAAAAAGTGGATATGGGATAAACAAATGGCTTACAAATAAAATGTAACTTCTAGCAAAAGTAAACAAAGTCTAGCTGATAAACCCCATATGGTTTTGGTAAACAAAATATAAAAGCTCTTGTTCTTCAATAGAACTTTGATGAAGATGAATTGTTTCGTATTTCTGTGACGTTAAATAGTTTCCAGAGGTAGACAACATTTTTATACTCGCCGCCCACTTTGTAGGCAGTAAAATGTCTATACCGCCTACTCGTTCACATTAACTTAATAAAGCGGAACTTGAAAAACCTTTTTATACGGAGGTTTAATAAAAAAAAGTAAGTTAAATTTATGCATTTATTTATACTATAATTTACAATATTAAACTTTTACATATATTGAAAATTCATTAACAAACGACAAAACCATATAAACAAATAGAAACAGGAGAGCGCTGCGCAAAGGAGCGCAAAGGAGTAAAGGTAAAGTAAAGAATTGGACTTTAAGGGGATGTATATGCATAGATGCATGTTTCGATCTTCCTTGATCATTATCGGACAAAAACCTCTACCGCCGACCGTGAAGGCTGAAATCACCCACTACTGAGCGGTAGGAACCAGGTTTACAATCCCTGTTTTAGGCATTCCAAAGTTCATAAACTTGTGCTTACTTGTTATCGCTAACACCTTAGTGGAAATCACAAAATTTCCAGTATTTGCCAAACTCAGACAACCATGTGCATGACCATTCTTCAGGCAACCGTGCTGATTACAATCCTTTAGTTAAGCAACGTCACTGTTTTCGTATTCGTTCCTTATGTTGAACTCCAAGTAAATAAATTCGTGATATATTTTGTCTTCAACCTAATTTTAAAGTATGAGCTTGTGGAATTTTCCAGCAATGGATGAAACTGCAGTAAAATTTAGGAATACAGAATTTTTTCTGCAAAAGGTCTAGAAGCAACAACCAGCCGATATATTTGGTGGATAGACGACATTGCCAATATCTGCCTCAGGTCAGGTCTGTGCATTTTCTTTTTTGTTTTTTTAGATAGAAGAGATCGTTGTGTACTTGGGGAGAAGTATAGCTTAAGAAAATGACGTAAAGTATGATGAAGAATATAAGTGTTTTATTTTTAATATAGCACGTAATCCTTATTTAATAATTCAAATTTGCATTTTAAATTACTAAAGTTAGTTTTCTGTCCATATGTTGATAACATCTGCCGACTGGTGAAAAATTTCGACACTTTCGGAACTTTTCTAAGACACATTCTCGAAAACTACCAACTTGCACTCGATAAGTAGCTTTTTCTTATTCATCTCTAAAACACCGCCTAATTATTGCACCCATATGGTTGCAGTAATACGTAAGTATCCATTAACTGTAGTAGACTGGTCAAAACTGGTTAATGTTAAAAGAACTTTCGTTTTCCAGAAAATTCCAGTTTGTAAGCAAACATTGAAAGAGCGTAAACATTATTCATGTGCTGTTAGAGTAGACGTATTACCTATGAGTGTACCTAGAATTACCTATGGTTTCAAAGATATCATCGTTTGTAAATTTTCAAAGAGCGTACTCGGGTTTTTGAGATTTATTAATAATGCCCAAGTGCTATTGGCAAGAAGTAATTTAAGATTTCTAATTACGAAAGACATGGAGTACAGAGTATCGTATAAACAAATTCATGTTATATATTTTGCTCCAGAACTTAAATGTATTAAAACAGGGAAATCGTTACATTCAGATCTGCTCGTCCTTAATATGCATGATTTTTACTTCCTTGTATGAAGTAACGAATAAATCTGTATTCTCGAAAATGCTGTAATTGCGAAAAATTCCGGGTGTCATGTTTCAATAGAAATATCCAGTTTGAACGTTCCGAAATCCCTTTGGACGATTGTTTTGCTTGACGTCTTCACGCACTGACAGAATAAAGACTTCAGTTTCCCAAACGGATTGGAAACTTCATTTAAAAGGAATTCAAAAGGTATTTTTTCGGTACGTCTTTACGTACGTATGCATGTATATGTATCTCGCACAACTTTAGAATGATTACCCGTAGACCATTGAAATTTTTTATATGGGACTTCTATAGCATCTAATTGTGCACCTTCCTTTTTTAATTGCAATCGGTGGCACCAAATATTTTTGAATGTTTATATACAGGGTGCCCGCTAAAGTCCAGTACTACCCGTTTAACTGCCGAAGGGATGCGGCTATAGTCTTAAAAGTGGTGTCCATGTACAGTAAAGTAGCTATGCGCTGCTATATGAGAGAGCTTTCAGCACCACCTGGTGCAAAACAGCAGAGTTAGCCTTTCTATCTCGAAAACGATAGGAAAGCGGAGGAAAAAGTTAATTATAAAGTTGTAAAGCATCGTGGAGAAACAGAACGTTAAACGTGCATTTTGTGTTTGCGATTTCCGAAACTGTGACTTCAATAAACAATCTTAGAAGAAAAAACAACTAGTTATCACAAGATATGTTTATTTTCGATGTTTAAACTTCTCTCCATTAGCTGAAATGCACATCTGGACCATTGTTAGAACTTTATGAGCACACGTTGTAACATAGTGAGCGACACGTTTGCACAAGCATCGTTTAATTCTCTCATTGAAGGTCCTACAATGTCTGCGGAGGGGTGGCATATATCTGCTGTTTGAGAGGAAAAAGTCTATTGCACCCGATTATTCATTCTCCTAATTCCTACATCAGGTACTATGTCTTGAAGATGATACTATGTCCATCAGGTATATGTCTTGTTTAAATATTATGCTGCTGTTAACGTATCCTGGTAAAATATTGAGCCGATTAGCTTCTTGTTATAAATCCACATCAAAAATTAATCGAAAACCAGTATTTAATGTCAAAAGTTGGCAGAACAGGATCGATTTTTCAGTGCCCAGTGATGGGTGTTCTGCCTATTGTACATTTCATTCCGCGAAAAGCATGCCTCAGCCTTCCACACTATACCTGACAAGAATGTTGACTGGGCCTCTGTCTAGTTCATGATGAAGTTGCAGCATGCGAAACGCCTCTCGGCATACCCTTCCAGTAATGCCTGATTAGGTATTGGTCGATTCGATAAGGATGAGCATCTAATTGATTTAGGATTTTCCAAAAGTGACGTTTTGAGAGGCCACAGGTTTCACTTCTCTCTCTTGTGTTGCTGTTTGGATATGTGAGGCCGTGTAAGACATCTTCCGGTTGCACTTTGCGCCTTACCTTAGCTTGTCTGCCATATCGAAGTCGGCTAGTCACGCAGCCTATCTCTCTTAAACATTTCACAACCTGTAGGATGGTTTCGTATGAAGGATGCGGCCCTGCAGAAAACGTTACCGATGCAACCTCGCTGTCGATCGTGCCTTACGCTCACATTCACCGTAAGAAGAACCATCTCAGAATAATCATTTTTAGAAAATGCTTCCATCACCATGAGCTTCAATATACAACCACAAGGAGATGTCTATTTTATAGCTGTCTCAGGTGAACAGGTGAGACTTTTCATACACTATTTGCATAAAGCATAAATTCGCACACCAAGCTCAAGTCGCGTTGAGTTGATGCGTTTTGCGACACGATCTGTATTCTGTCTACTCTGTTCGTAAAGACAATCAGTACGAAGATGCCCCCCGGGGGCTTTGAAGCACAGTCCTCTCGACTGTAAATTACAAGCTAAATCACTCTATCGTAATACGGGCATGTTTTTCATCCGAAATATAATCTTTTTTCCTTTCGTTCAAGTTTCATGCCGTCACAGTTTCGGAAATCGCGAAGAAACAAATATACGTTTTCAGCGCTCTGTTTTTAGCATTCATATCCACAAGTTATTTAATCGTACTAAATCGTTGATGCTCTACAACTTTGTAATTCTTTTTTCTTCCAATCTCGTATCATTTTCGAGATAGGGAGGCTAATTCTGCCGTTTTTCACCAGGTGGCGCTGTAAATTATCTCATCAAGTAGCGCATAGCCACTTTACTATACCTTTGACACCAAGTTTATGAATATAGTTGCAGCCGTTTGGCAGTTAAGTGGGTGGTATCAGACTTTAGTGAGCACCCTGTATATATATATATATATATATATATATATACATATATACACACCACTCCCTGATCCGGCTTAAAAGTCCGTTTTTATTCTCAAATTAATAAATATACCTAAGTGGACTGTTACTGTCCTTTTGTAATGACACAACATCTTAAACTCACAATTATAAATTTAATTATATTTGGCTTTCCAGCCGATTCATAGATTTTTCTTGTACGGCACCAGCGACGACTCTCACTCATATCTTTGCAATTACAGAAGCGTTATTCTTGTTTTGGCAATGCCAAATTTAAAAAACATAATTTTCCCCAAATAACGAAATGTAACTTTAAACGTAATTTCCCGACTCCTATACTTAACATTTGGGAAAAGTTTTATACTCTTTATGAAAAAATAAAATTATAGGAAATCCCGCAAGACAAAAATTGGCAGAGATATTAAATTTTAAAATTTGCAATTTTTGATGTCATTTTCAATTTGCCTCGAGCAGTTGGTTAATTAAGCTAGAATAATTCGAGGGAATAAATTAAAATGAAGTGCAGCAAAAAATACGTATAATTTAATTAGCCGTATAAGATACTAATGCGGTGTCTACATCAGATATTTTAGACGTTATTTTAAAATTCTGCCTGCAGCTTCCAGCTAATTTACCTGTTAAACAAGTTTTAACAAAACACATTTTTCAATATTTTCATAAGAAATAGTTGCTTGTTGGTGTTCTATCATTGATATATTATGCTCAGAAAGTCTTTTGGCTGTTAAATGTTAAGTCACTTTGTAGAAACGTTGCGTATGAATGTTATTTCATGTTTTAGGGCTAAGCCTTCCAAGAACCCACAATGAAATAAAGAAGTTTCCCAGTATTATTAAAATGCTACATGAGATTAACAGGAGATCTAGCTACAGAAGGTAATGAACGGAATTTTGAACTCCCTGACCCCCGACTTTCAGAGGAAAATCTGAAGCTGAGACGAAGGCTTTCAAGTATTACTTCAAA
>KK115962.1:239045-272747 GCA_000611955.2 Stegodyphus mimosarum | reverse complement strand
TGAGCAATACAAATACAATTTTGAAACAATCTCCTCCTGCGAAAACTTACATTGAAGGAATGCTTAATCGTTCTATTTCCCTTCCTCATTGGATCCAAATGATCTCGAAGTGTTAACTACTCTATAGTTTTCATACGTTCTTCAGTTACAGACATCCTTGTAAAGTGAAAGATGAATCAAGTGAAAGATGACGACGCTTTGTCAGTTTACAGGCCTTTCCCACTGGCAAAAGATTAAAAAAGTTTGATTGAGCTCATTTAGAAGACGAGGAAGCAGACTTACTAAAATAACTTAAAATAGAGGAAGAAGTAGATGTCTGCAAAGAATGATGTGAAATTAAGGACTTTAGTTATTATTAAGGATAACAATATGCCAGTTTTGAGCTGGTTACTGGAAAGAGGGGTAAATGTTTTTCCAGGAGCTAACAAAAATACGAGAAGTAAATATGAAGACAATATATGGCGTATTAAAGGTACTTCTAAGATTTGAACTTACCATGTTAGAAACTCCCAGCTATAACTGTTCAACTTTTATGTGCGCGAATTCCCGCCAAGAGTGAGGCTGAGTTGCAGGAAATTCTGCATCTCTCTGCATCATAAGCATCATTCTGCATCATAAGCAGTATGCAAAACCGAGATTATTAAAGCTTAATAACGAGAGCTCCATGTAACCTGAAATCTACTACCTACGATAAAGGATTACAGTTCATAGATATGTGGTGTTCATATTCATTGTGTGAACCAACAAAACTAGCAAGTATAAAAGTTTCAACAGGCCTGAACAGGTATAGAGGTTTACATTTTTGGTTATGCGTATTTATTACTTCTTGCGTCGGCGTATTTATTACTTCTTGCGTCGCTGCAGCTCTGCAAATATACCTTTTAAGTACATTTTTTGTACATGGAACTGTTCACAGAAATTGGTAAAAATCACTTGATCTTGTCAGTTTTCAGGGAAACGTTTGCATATTACAGAAACTTCTCCCGTTCTCCTAAAAAAGTGTGTTTAATAGAATAGAGAAAGACTTATTAATATAAAATCTTATTAGTTATAAAGCTCATAAATAACAATTTTAATTTCGTATGTATCTGCTAAAATGTGTTAATGACCAGAAGATACCTTTCCCAAAACCAAATTTTTTTTTATTCAAAAGTGTTCAGTTACGCAATAATTTCAAAACATCCTCCATTGTTTCAAGACTGAAATATTTTGGAGAAAACGTTTGTTTGTGTTTTCCCAGTACTATAACATTAAACGTAGGTCATATTTTATCCTCCTAGCCATTATGCATTATGCTTCAAAATTACAACTAAGTACTAAGAGAATTCTCTATCTTCAAGCAATAAGACCGATTTTATTGTACGCAGCACCAGCATGGGCCGCTACAGCTAGATCAAATCGCCAGATTTTGCAAAGATTGCAAAATAAAATTCTTAGAAGTATTACAGACTCACCGTGGTTTGTAAGAAACACTGCAATACATCGTGGAATGAAAATCAAACCATTAGATAGCGAGATCTTAATTGCCTCACATAATTTCTACACCAAATGTGATAATCATGAAAATGAAGCTGTACGTAGCATTGGAGATTATGACTACACAGTCATTCAACGCTGTAAAAGACCAAGGACGATACATCATAACGAGTTGTGGTGATCGATGTGCATGGTGAATTTAGTGTTTTTTATTTTCTTTTCTGCGACTATGCTCCGCCCACTACTGTGATATGCCTCAATTATTAAGCCCACGCTATTCTGTTGCTCCAAGACACGGAGGAAGGAGGACACTCAGACGTAGCAAATACGAGGAGAAAGTTGTGCCAAAGTTTTTATGCTACTGATGTATTAAATTTCATTTACGATGTGAAAGTTATACTTCAGATGTTAAATCGTTATTTTGCCCAATGTTACACTTCCACTTTGGATGTCATTCAACACTTCAAGTGTACAGGTTTATTCCACACTTTTAGGATTCCTAATAAGGACAGTTATAGATAGGTAAAGACTTTAGGGTCGTATACCTATTGAATAAGCGAAGACCTAAGACCTAAGACCTAAAATGCATTATGCTGAGAAAGTATTCACCTGTTTAATTTTCTTAATCCTTGTGTAAAGTATGCTTAAGTATCTTGCTGGATTTAATGAAAGTACTTAAAATCTGCTTAGATGTTTTTTTATTTGGTGTACGTGTGTGCGTGTATCTGTGTATAAAGGTTTTGGTTTAAATAATTACATATTTTTCCTCCTTAACCTAGTTTTTGGTAATTTTTTTTATTTTTGTTTTTTACCATCTCTTTTCATCTTAAAGTAGATTTAGTATATATGCAAATAAATGTTTTTTACTTGCTCAGATTGTAGAGTCTATCAGGACTAGAAAGTATTTTCGCAATTAACAATGATCTGAAAACCAGACTTCCGATTGCTAGCTGGAGGTGCTTTCCAATTATGCCACGAAGTCACGAGCTAAGTAAAAAACACCTTATATTTTCTCCATCTTAAAGATCCGTTGGAGAGAAAGGGACCAAATTGCCAAAACCCATGTTCAAAATATCAGTAGAATATATATGGCGAAGAATTACATGGCAAAATATTATCATCCATCTTTAGTTCACAAATTCTAGAGAAACTTAAATTTTTTCATTAAACCAAGAAACAGGAAGATTCAACAATGCGCTCGTCAGAAATCGAACTCCGAAAGTTTTGATAGCTAGCTGAGAGTACTTTGCATTTATACTACGAAGACAAACGATAATGCCTTAAGACATTTGCAACACATCCATCTGTATATAAAGCAAGCGTATTATCCTTGCGCTTGGCGCAAGTGAACTCAATCTAGGCCAATTTTTGGAGTTCGTACTACATGGTTTACACTGGTTGGATTTTAAGATTTGATCGTTTGTCTTCAGAACTGAAGGGCGTATTTGAATGCAGTTTGGTATGACTATAGGTTAAGAAAATACTAAAATAGTTATCATACAACACTCACAGTATTCCCTATCGATCGTAAGGCTCAACGACGTAGAAAGGTCTAAAATAGAGATTGCGAGACCGACCAAGAAAGGAAGACTAATAGGAGACATATTCCTATCTAATAGTCAAATAGGTCTCCCAACTTGATTTCATATTGGCAAATGTAGCAGTGTAAAATTTCCAATGACAGTCAGTTCCCCACCCGCAGCAACGCTGTTTTCAAGTTCTACAGTGCCTAAGAAGGTAGTTGCATCTTTTCCTCTAAATACCACATAGAGATGGTCTATGGGATCTGGAGATCTCTTTGGCCAATCCATCTGACTAACATTCCTACTTTCCAGAAAATCGCCAACAAGACCATCTCTATGTGGTGCAGCTTTGAAGTCCATATAAATGAACTGAAGGCCATCTGTACCCCCAAAAAGGCGTACACGGCCCGCTAAAATACCTTTCACGGTTATCACAAAAATTCTGTCAAAGACAGGAAGGACAGTAAGCCGGTTCAACATGATATCTATGCAGACTATAAAACGCCAGCTGACGTACATTTCCCTTTATCGGATACTGGAGAACAGATAGCATATTTCTCGTGCAGTAGTGGAAGCAAACATCATATCTTCTTGCATGAAAATTTAGAGATCTGTGTTCGTCTTTTGAGGTTGCAATTGCTTTCGGTTTATTTAAATAGACAACAAAGCCAGCCGGTAATTGGTAACCTGATGAATACGTGTTTTGGGAAATGAGAATATTACTTGGAAGTATTAGTCAGCCAGATACATAGAACTCAAACCTACAGAAAGATCTCGGACGTTCTTGGGAAGGCCATTGCTACTCGGCTTTCTCCCTAGCAGAAATCTCAAGGACCCTAAAACAGGGCTTCTTCAGGAGTGGACCCACCTACTACAGAAACTCATAAACTACTACCTTATTCCCAGTGTGAAGTGATGTTGTGAGAGATATTCTTGTTTAGTTTTGGAACCTGTTAGGCTTTCTTGAGCTGATCAGTCTTATTCACGATCATAACTGTGAATCATCATTGCATGCATTGTTGTGTGATATAGATTTCTGTATCATATCAATCAATGCATAGCCATGTAAATTTCGTTAATTTGGCAATAATCAACCTAATATGGAATTGTCTTAATTTTGAACACTTGTGAATTGGATTCTTTGAGTATGACATAACTCATTATATATGTCTTCTTAAGGCAACGGATACTTTCATGAAGGACTTCCTATGAAAAATTATCTTGTATTCAAATACTAGTGTTAAACCGCGATATCGGCCATACTGCACCTTCGCCGTTATTGGCCGGTTCTCTTCGTCGTTAATAGTCTCGAATTACTGTTGTTTAGCGGCATTACCTCCTCGTCCACCTCAGCGCGCGCATATTACTTTGAATTAATATTCAGCTCAAATAGAATCTAATCTGGTGTAAGTATTTGGGAATTAAGATGGGTTAGTTCGTTTATAAGCTTTCAATTTAGTTTTCTTTCTTCCAGCAAGTAGAGGTGAGCAAGTTTCTATACACTTCTAATTTGTACTTTTCTTGCGAAATATAGAATAAACGCGAGATTAGAGATTAGAGATTTCATTATGACTTATTTTATCCAAGAAATAAATAGTTAATAACGGTATCATGATTCGCGTTAGCATATTATGATTTGAAGAAATAAACGAAACTCTTATATTCTTGAATGACTTGTTGAATGTGTATTTACGTACATAAAAGTCGAATATTACTGTAGGTAGATCTAGCATCCATGGACATTCAATGAAAATTTTAATAATACCATGCTTCTGCAATGTGTTTATTTATTTTTGATTGAAGAATATGATTATTGTTTTACTACATATTTCCAGAATTAAAACAGTTCAACTAATAAGGCCTAGTCTCTTTCCTTCATGCACACTGTCGTGATGTAAGGATTTAAGAAGTCTATGTCGCAAGCAGAATAAGCATATTTTAAATGCTGGTGAAGGCACAGCTTATTTTGTATGTTTCCTATTCTAAACTGTCTCAAATCTTACCGGATTATGGGATATGTCTGTATTTATCATTGGTTTGCGACTTATATTTCAAAATTCTCAAAGAAGAAATCACTAACTATAGTACCTGATAAACATACCAGTCGTAAATGTCCGTATAGAGTGAAATACATTTCTGGTATAAAAATGTCTGAAAACCATGCATATTGTTTTTGTTTCAAATCATTAAAGTTTTTAGACATCATTTTAATTCTTACTCGTATAATAAAATTGATGCTTTATTTCCATTCTTTGCATTCTTTTTGTTATTTATACTTCATTTCACATATGATTTTTTTTCGGTTGTTTCATATCTATCCATGTTAAAACGGTTCCCACGTTTGTACATAGGCGAAAACACTGAATTTATTTTCAAAAAAATATAATCCATTTCGCTCAGATGCGATTCATATTTTAGTAAGATCTTCATGCAGTATGTTTCTTGTTTCTTCTTTATTTAAATAATACATGGCACACTGATCCCCCAAAAGAATAAAAACATAGTCAGAACATTTTGAATAAATAATAAAGGGAAAAAGCTTTCAAAATTCTTTTAACTCCTCAAAGGGAAATCAAACTTTCCCGACATGCTTTCAACTAAAGGTTTGAGATCTCTCGGTAAACTAAACTAAAATAATAATTTAAGTCAAAATGTCTGGTTTCCTAGAAATGAAATTAGAATTTTATGATTATCCTTTAATTTTCACCGTTTTCATAAGATGTTACTCTTTTTTAAGTTCCCTCTGTAATTGATAGCCTTTGAAAATCAACCAAAAGGAACTTAAGAAACGGAAACTCGAATGTTTGATCAACCATTTGATAAGAATTGAACAATTTTTTTCCCTTCTAAAAAGTCGTTCGTATTCAGCTTATAAGTGCTTTTATCGAAATCATTCTTAAAATTTTCAGTCTTAAAACGGCATTTTGCGTCGAATCACTATAAACGCCTCTATCAATGAATCTGCATGAATATATGTACGTTTGTTGCACTGTGAAAAAAACAGCCATCAGATTTTGAATAGCGTATTCCACCACTCATATATCGGCATCTGGAAACCCAAATCTTAAATTTCGATTTTTTTTACTATCTATTTCTTATTTTTTAAACTTTAATGAATTTTTTATTAAGAAACTCAACACTTTCAAAACGGGTAGTGACAACACACTATACAGAATAAAATATTGTTATCTCCAGCCCGAGAAAATGGGAAAAAACACCTTTGGGTATAATATAAAATCTGAAAGTTTGCAGATTGTTTTTAGCCCGAAGAAAAAATTTAACTAGAAGGGGTATTAATTTCGCTCTAGCAATTTGCGTCGTCTACTATTAAACTGCGTTTAACTTTTCAAATTCTTGCCATCAAATATTAGAGCCCTGCATTATATTTAAAAGCATTAAATAGTGAAGAATCTGCATTAAGTATGTATTTTTCTCGCATTGTGAAAATCAACGGTAAATAGAGACATCATATTTTAATTAACGTAGTCCTTTACTCGAATATCGGCATCTGGAAGCTCAAATTTGGAATTTGTCATTTGCTTTATTATCTATTTCATATTGTGTAAAATTTTAACGAATTTTTAATTAACAAACTCAACGATTTCAAAGAGAGCGATGGTGATACTGTACTGGAGGGGAACATTTTTATCTCCAGCGAGCAAGACTGTGTATTGAAATTCTAATGATATGATGTTTTTAAATATTTTGTGATATTGCTGTTGGATTGAATTTTATAGTTTAAGTACGAAGAACATAGCATTTAATAAATAATGGTAACATACAAAAAGTAAAAACGCCCCTTTAGGCGTAATATAAAATCTGAAAACTTTCAGATTTTTTTTATTCCATTTTTTGAAGTATATGATGAAATATAAAATTATAGGGATGCTACCAATGTTGGCTTTTAAATCAAAAGTATCAAATTAAAGTTAACCAAATTGAGTGCAATACAGCATTCCTATACTATTGATTCGATTGTTTCTTGAAATATTGGCAATGCTCTAACATATTGCGTATGTAGATGTTTCCGAATTATATTTCCAATCGCATTTGAACCGGATTTTGTGACTGCTGAGTTGACCAAAAAGGCAAATTGCAACTTACTGAGTAAATCTAAAATAGAAAGAAGTGTTACTTGCATTGTAGGGTGATCTTTCATATTCAAGGATGTTAAAATATACATGAACACTCAGAGAAATGTTCAAACACAAAATGTTAAAAACAATATTAAAACGCACAAAATGTTAGAAACGCCTCTTTGGGCGTAATATAAAATCTAAAATCTGTCGATTTTTTTATTGATTTCTTTCAGTTTTACTTTCTACCGAATCAGATTGATATTGCTTTCTTTACATTCAACTTTCCTCCCACAAACACAGATTTAGGTCTAGACGCTATTTCTCAACTTTAAGGATTACAACTAAGGATAGAATGTACCAAAGCCATCCACGATCCTAACAATAACCTTTAAAACTTAGATGACTCTCATTTGAATATTGCAACAACCACTTAAATCAAATTTCCTCAAACACGACACTTCGTTATTCCGACAGCTGAATTTTATAAAAGCATTTTATTAACCCTGAAGCATAAACAAGAAGTGCTGCAGCCTTCGACAATTACTAGCTCTTCCCATATAGACTGGCGCTGATTTCTTACAGTTAGGACAGCTGACGACCTTTTTCCTTTAAAGCATCCGTCGCGATTAACATAGCTTTTAAACTCTCTTCCGCGGACATTTAATTTGTAAAACAGTCTGTATGAATTAATGTGAAGATATCGCAGTGCAGAAATTAGGCATAAGAATTTGGAAAATAAAACACGAAGTGTCAGGAACTTCCTGATAATATTTTATCTGCAGTCTTTACCTATTTTTTAAATAAAAGTTGAAAACAATAAATAGCAGCTCTAATAAAATATGAAAAAACATATATTTTAAACTTTTAAAAGTAAATTGAAATGAGATTATCTTGGAATATCACGAATTTAGAGCACATCGTAAGCAGAATGCTAAATATGTAACAGTCATATATAAGGCCTTAAATATATATTTCCAGTCAAAGTTCGTTTTTCATAACATTTCGAAACCTATTCTTCTTTTAAGAAATCATATCACGAAAACACTAAAAACTATAAATTTTCTTTGAATTCTCTGTTTTAGAGATATATGAGTATTGTTTCTAAATATTTTCAAAGCATATTTATTCAGTTTTAAACCTCTTTTCTGAACTTCCTGTTACGTGCTAATTGTCGCGTCACCACATGTTCTGTGGCAATTTTCACGTCACCAAATGTTGTGGCACTAAATGTTAAATACTAACTGTTACAATAATTTGCCTACAATAATATCAAAACCAAAATTTATTTGCGTTGTGTATAACTAACCCGAACAACCCCTAAGACCAAGCAGGAGTACTGGTGTTAAGAACATTCACACAAGTCATCCTAAGAAAAACTCTGAATCAATTATATATATATAACCAAGGATATTTATTGCAGCATTAAAGGAAGACACTCATCTTTCAACTTAAATTTTTAGATCTGTGGAGTGTTCAAGTGACTACTTAAAATAATGCATTTAGAATTATAATATATATATTGTTAGTTTCAAATATGCACCGAGATGAATTTATCAAAAATTTACACCGTAAAAATTAATATTAAAATTTCATATGCAGTTATCAAAACTCTGCTGGCCAGCATACAAATACACAGGAATTTAATGAATCACCGAGCATGGTGTCTTTACCAATATTGATAGAGATTACTTAGTTCAAGAAATTTCTTAATTTACTCAGGTAAAAATTACATACATAAATTTAGCAAATCCCTTAGGCAGTTAGAAAAATATTACATACTCATGTAGACCCGTTGGAGAAAAATGATTACATTTAACCCTACATTCAATTACTCAATTAAAGGTAAAGTAGAATTTAATTTTTTAATCGTTCCTTAATTTGCAAAAGTTAAAGTTAATTCTCAATCAAAAATAGTAACAACTTAAGGTAAAAAGGTAAAATTTAGATAAGTTTACAAATTTAATATCCTGTCTTAATCCCTTATATATAAATTTTAATTACATTCCAAGTTAAGTAATATCCTGTCTTAATCCCTTATATATAAATTTTAATTACATTCCAATTTAAGGTTAAAAATCCTAAATAGATTACTAGTGCAACAATTGCTTAAATACACAGCCTGGATTTAAGATCAAGCAGAAAAACCTTGACTAAAGTTAAATAGAATTTAATTGGAAATTAAATATACATATTATTACTCCTTACTTTAATAAATCATAGCTAGAAATTTTCCTTCAATTAATCAAATCTCTTCCAATATTTGTGTGAATTTACTCATCCTTATTATTTAGAATACATGTTCACTGAATTAAAGTTGAATGCCGTACTAAAATTTCTGGTGAAAGGAGGAACAGAACAAAGTTGAACTCACTCGAAAAAAAAAAAACTTTTGAGGCTTAATTAAGCGTTACCCATTGTAACAAAAGGTGTCGGTTATCATTGAAATTTTAAATCTTAATTTACTTTTACAAAACGCTACAACTATGGACAAAAACGAATGCACTTATCTGCTGAAATTCTTTCCCAGACAACCAGTAGGCTGATGTAGTAGTACAAGGCACTCCACCGAACGTAAATCTTGCCAGCTATCGATGTTAATCCGGCCCATCCTAGTAGGATGATGATAGGCGCATGGATGTTTTCGAAGTGAGAGATCCGGAAGAAGCCGAATTCAGCGGGTTTCAAGGAACGTCAAGCTCTGGTGGAAAATGCATTGAGATTCGAAGAAAAACAATCTAGACTCCCCGACTGGATAAAGGATGGCAAGGTGCAGAGGAGTAGTAACATATCAAATCTCCTTAGAAGTACATCTCCTTCTTATTCTTCATCTCTTCCTCAATGGGAGCAAGCAACAAGCCGAAGGCGGCTTTTTCCGGACAAAGCCTTGGACATCTATCCTCTACCGGTCTCCCTGGGTCAACATGGCGGCTCTTCCAAAGGAAGGAAATCGCGAGTCCTTCTTACAGCTGCAATCCGAGGCAAAAAGGCTGAACATGGCCTTGCATGACGATTTCAATCCTCCCGAATCCAGAATTTCCGGAAATCACCAAATTTGGTGAATTAGTATGCAAATCTCGCCAAACACAAAACAGTGCTGCGAAAACTTAGTTTTTCCTTCTTCACACCAAAAAAAAATTCCACCCTCGCCACCCCCTTCGCCAAGAAGGAGGGGTGAGGGAAAGAATGCGACAACCCTATCACTCCCCTATCACGCAGTACATGACCTTGACGAGAAAGTGCACAAAACGACGCTTATAGCAGAGTAAATTTTTAAACACGAAATTCAACAATTTTAGCAATTAAATGGGCATAATTCTCCAACGGGGCGACGTACAGTCATGAAAGTAGATTCATAAGAAGGGTAAATTTTTTCTCTTTAAGAGGTATAAATTTCAACCATGTGAATAAAAAGGAAGTATTTTTAAATTTAAAATATTACGCAGAAACAACCGATTTCCCATTGTCTCCTTCTCCCGAAGGCTTATTACCAACGAACGCGTAACGTAAGAACGAGAACTCTGTTTAACTCGCATACAAATAATTGATTTAATAACATAAGCAATACAATTCGTGAAGAAAAATTTAGAATAAGCATAAATTAATGCATATAATTTACTCACTCAATAATTAATTAACAAATAACTGCAATTAACTACACATTAATCCATAATTCTAAACTAACCAAAAATCACTACATAACATTCCTTGCATTTATCTATTTAACTATATCTGAATAAATAGAGAGAAAAATCTGACAAGATGGTTCTTTGACAGTAGAACTTTGAAGAATCTGCAGTAAATGTTTTGCTTTTGAAAATAATTCAAAAAATTTCGATATTTTTGTAAAATTTATTTTTGACAATATTGGCAAAGAAAGGCATTTTAAATATTAATTTTTACAAAATTAGTTTTGTGAACATTTACATTTGAAATGTTTCGAATTCTAATTTTTACAAAATTTTTAAGAAATATTTTGAATATATACTTTTAAAAATTACTTCGTTATATTAATTTATATATACTTTATATAATAAAAACTGCAGACTAATGCTAAATTTTCAGCTCTCTGATGTTAACTTACAACATTGTTAGTTGTATTTTTTAGGTAATAAAAACTTAATTGGTTATTTCGAGAATGCCGTGATTTTCATTTAATTAATTAAATTATATTGTTCTTATTACAATAAAGTATTTTAGATTTCAATAAATAATAGAAAATTATCTTTTTCTGTGAGGAATTACTACTCCTTCTCGTGCGTATTGTTGCAGTGCAGTTTGTTAGGTAGTCCGTTGTCAACAGGAGGATACATAGTTTGAAGACTAGACATGGCATTACTCTTGTTCTTATATATTCTACTCTGAAATCCTAATACTCTTTATGGTGGCAAAAGAAATAAATTGTAAAACGGTAACTTGCCATCACCTGGACTGGTTTCGTGCCTCTTCCCAACGGTCCTTTAGGTAGAGAATTCGTCTTCAGAGGACTTAGTATGTCTTTCGAGGAAAGGACAATTCATCACCTTGTAGAGACATTAGGTATTTCGAAGCAGGAGACATGAAAAATGAGCAACGCCTTCGCCGGGAATCGAACCACGGACCTCTCACTTACGCGTCGAGCATGCAGACCACTACACCACGAAGGCGTGAGAAGAAGGTGGAAGAAATACCTTATAACCTTTTTGTCAAGTTTGAGAATTTATTCTCATCACTGTGATAACTCACTCGCACATAACCACCGAATTCAGAGGCCCAGGTTGGACATTAGTTGGATATATCATGCTTCATCGAAGCCGAAATCGACGAATACACGGCAGAGATTCTGTTTAAGAAGCCTTATACAAGTGCACATCACATGAGTCATCGCTCACCATCACTAAATAACCGTCTTGAATAGTCTTAAATGAGAACTAAATAATAATATAATTCTCATGATCATAATATACGGCTGTTTCATCATTTTCAGTCTTGCAAATAATACTAATTCATCAACCGATCTCTCCATTTTACATTAAAAATAATCTTAAGCTCTTCGCTTGTATATTAGCAGTCTGGAACGTTATTCTGTCTTTCATCAATTTACTTTTCTTGTATTTATAAATTAAAATCAGTCCATCTACCACACTACCACATCTTACTCGAAATAACAGTATGGAACAGTGGTTCAGTTGATTATCGTTCAAGCAGGCTGATCCATCGTCAATCAGTCTTCCTTCTTCTGATAAAACTCAGTCCATCATACACTCAATACTAGTCCCGAATAGTATTTATATTGATCAACGGCAATTCTGTTGGTCAACGGGAATTTCATTTCTCTTTATTAAGGTTTCCAAGAGAAAATACAATCTGTGCTTAGTCTCATCTAATTAGCATTCCGCAAATAATAGTCCATCCATCGTCAATTATCTTTCTTACTGTAGCAAAATAACCTTAGTCCTTCTCTGCACACTGCACCTGTGTAAAACTTTATTGTTATTTTTTTAGTCAATTACCGATAATGCTATTTAAAAAGAAGAGGAGAAGAATGTACGATTTTCCAAAAGCCATCTTGGAAATCTTTCTTTCACAAACAGCCTTGATTAGCTGTATCTAACTCAGATTCTTACCATTAACACTTCTTAAAAGATTATCTGTTATAACCGTGCCAGTTAAAGGAGCTTTTTTTCCCATCTGCATTGAGCAAAATTATTTGGCTAGATTTCGTAAGCCTCTTATATTTGTGCTACTATTTCCTTTGCGTATCTTTCACCGGTGCCTTTGTTTTCATTTCTTTTTTAAAATAATAAATCATTAAAACATCAGTCTATGTCGCAAATATTTACACAAATATCACTTTTCGAATATTTTACGATTTTTCATATTTTATCTGAGAAGTTTGTCTGTATTTCCGGCAATAAAATTACTGCTTAATGTTACCTAAACGTATTTGTACTGGAAATTGCAATGAACTGATAGTGTGCTGCAAAAATATTGTACAGCAGTTTACTGCAGAAAATTAAAAGCGGTCTTAATTATATTACAAGAGAATGTTTTAGAATAATTTTTTAATGATTTAATACCCTATGAATGATTGGTCATCATTTAAAGTGGGCCCGTCCCAATTTTAAAAATGAACCAAAAGAGGTTTTTCTTATTACGAAACTTTGCGCATAGAATGTGACAATACAAATAAACTTCAGAAATATAGATACAATAGAAGTACGAGGTAAAAGTTGCAAAAATAATCACATAAGGTAGCACTTCATATTAGGAAAGCTTACAGTTAGACATTTGGGGCAACGAAACATGAAAAATCTACCCAGACTTCAACCTCTAACTTTCCACCGACTCTGCTTGGCTTGTGCCAAGAGCTTACGCACGGCGAGCGAAATGAATCTTTCAATACTTCCTTTCTTAAGCAGCGGCTGGGAGAGACACGAAGTTCAGCTAAATTGCTCTTTTTTGAGGGGTACCATTGTGGAAACTATTAACTTTTCAAAGTCGGAGAGTGTGAAAAACTAATAGTGCCTTCGCCGAAAATAAATCCACGGATCTTCCACTTTCCAGCCGGAACATGTCTCAGGAACCTTTGACATTTTTGATTTGACCAACCATTTGCCATCCTTACGTTACGAATGCATGCGTAGAGGTGTGAGTACTTGTGAAATGTGAGTACTTTTACCCGAAAAAGGATGTGAAACGTTAATTTTTCATGACCGCTACAGGTATGAAATATCACTTAGAAAAGTATTTTTCATCAAATAAGAAGAAGTAAATTCTCCTGCAAATAAAATTATCGCAAGAAGGATTAATGGGAATTTAGGGAAGGAATGTATGCAGATTTGCTAAACCTAATTAGATATGTTAAGTTATTAGGTACTAACTATTAAAATATTTTTTGTATTATAAATCCCGTAATTCAAAAGAATTGATTCTCCCTTATTATTTACAGAAATGCTAAAATTATATTTTTTTATTTAACGAAATACCATTCTAATACGCTCCTCCACTCTCACACTTAATGAAATCTACTCAAACATTCATTATTCTTTTCGTTGAGTGAAAGCGATTTAATTCGTACTATTTTCTAAACTTTGTTCGGGTCCAGTTGGCTATTTAGAAACAGAAAGATTCCCTAAGATATCTTTTGAAATGAAAAAAAAAAAATTTTTTTTTTTTTCGAAACAATGTCTTCCAATAAGAATGATGTCTTCCAATAAGAATGATGTCTTCCAATAAGAATGAAATGTCTTCCAATAAGAATGATATGATTTTAAAATGAAGTAATAAAGAAACTACTAAACATTTTTATATTATTTTGAAGTACAATTTACCATATTATTTTTTGACATATTTTAAATTTTTAAGCACATCATTTAAGTTTCCTCTTTGACTGCACACGAACGAATTAGATAAACCGAATTTTCGGACACTAGATGCAATAACTCGGGCCGAGAGCCACGAATTAGCTTTCGATGTTTATATTAATTAATGTTTTAAGGTTTCATGGTATGTTTGCGTAACCAACAAAACCGCACAAAACGTAATGTAAAGATGTTAAACCGAGGCTTCTAAGAAGCTAATTAACACTTTCCTCTATTGAAATTATCTTCCCATTTTTGCAATTAGTCCATATTGGAATTAGCTGTGTCGCATGTGGCCTTCTTGTTGGAGCTACAAGTTCCCCAAATCAATGTTTTTCAAACATGGCACAAAAATGTGTTATCATCAATCAGTATTGCATACCAATCACTGAAACTTCATTTCCTTCTTCGTTTTGGAGGAACCAAATGGTCCAATCAATGCCATTTTGCCATAAGTCACACTATACAGTGGCCTATTCGAATGCAAGGGCTTCTCGTTCATCGCCTGTGGATTGTTTTCATACCAAAAATGATATTGTTGGTCAACATACCTAATCAAGAAAAATGAGATTCATCTGAAAACATAATTTGTTAATCAAAATTAGCGTTCTTAAAACATGATGAATTATCAGGTTGGTATACTAAACACAAATAAAAGTTAGTAACTGTGATAATATGTTAAAAATCGTTGTCTTTCCGTTTTTAAATCATATCAATATTATTGCAATACTCTACATAAAGTTGTTTTTAATTATTACTAAAATTATCACAGGAAAAGAATCGGTTTGGTTTGGTAGATTATGGCAAAGTACACTAGGACTGCCTGCCTAATAGCAAGGATGCCTTCGTGAAGGAATTTCTGACGGAAACTGGCTCGCATACACATTACACACGGGGAAAAGTATGAAAACGCCCATGGAACCAATCTCTTCTCTTGGAATCGAACCTAATCTGAACTACTAATATTCAGCGATTTTACCGCTCGGCTAGCAGTGGGCAAGGACAAAAATCGGAAAGAGTCTCTTATTCAATTTGAAATTAATTGGCTCTAACTAATCGATCACGCGAGCGACCGAGCTTTTAATGATCAATGGAGACTGGCAGCTCAAACCAGGTATACAGCTGGTGAACAGACTGGCTTCTGAATGTTTTCTACCTTTCCCCATATGTAACTATAATCTAATATCAATTCCCTTTAGTAATTCCCTCATCAAAGCCTCTCTGTTGTACGTAGATAAATCTTGTGTACTTTATCATAATTTAATAAATCTAAATATCTGATTAATCATGCGATATTTATCTATTAAAATCCTTTTAAAACGCCTTGTGTAAAAATATATATTCGGTTTTATGTATATTGCATTTTTTTTATTGCAAAGTGTTCAGGAAATTAATAAAGAGCTGATTGAATTAAATCTAAGTTTGAAAGATGGATTACATTCCTCTCTTACGCAAGCAATTTTAGTTTGCAAGGTGATTAATCGAAAACTTTTAGGCCATTCTCTATCATTCTCCAAAAGTTAGCGTCGATATATTTTGAGTACAAATTCTTTTTGAATCCTTAATCTTTTCCTGAAGCTTGCGAAACAGGAGAATCTAATTTCAAACACACTTATAAGCCTGCAATTAATCTTTTGCCCTGTCTCTCTTTTGTGCTTTAAAGAACGCACTTAATCATGCCGATGTGCAGACAAGAATGCGTAGAACTTAAGGGCTAGAGTCCGCATCAATACTATGGCTTAGCTACATAGGTTGTTATAATAAACGAAGATTTGCAGTCACTTTTGCAGTTTCGTTTTGGAAATAAAACGCTTTAATATCCGTTAAGAACTTTCCAAAATCTAAGCATTTACATACACGAATGTTATTAGCTAATAATTTTCTGAATTTTAAAATATATTAAATGTAATGATAGCTTTAGTTCTGTAAATATTATTCCTATCTTATTAGAAATAATATTTTATACTCTTATCGTTTATTTTTAATGTTACAGGAACAAAATACTGTGCATTCCTCAAAATGTTGTATAGCAGTGTAAGTTGTAAAATTAAAACGTTTAGTATCTAAATGTGGTCGATATGCGGTACTTACGTATTATCACAACCACCTTGGCCACTTTTACGGTTTTTTTGCAGATGAAAAGATAAAAGTTACTTATCGGACGGAACGTGATCGTTTTTGGAACTTTTTTTTTTTAAATTGCACATTATCGATATTTATCGTAAGCTGGCAAAAATTATCAACATACGTAAAGTTAATATACTTAAGAAATTCCAAATACAGCTTTTAATTGTTAAAGAAATATTACTTTATTCATTAAAAATATGAAACCGTACCTTCGTCTTCAAATCTTTCTGCAACTTTTTGCGCTATTTTTCTCCCCAAGTACACATCACTCTTTTTTGCTTAAAAAAATCACAAAATTTCAGAGACCTTGGCATCGTGCAAACCTCGAGAACACTTATTATCTACCAAACGCATCAGCTTGTGGTTCTCTTTACAGATTTTGCCGCAAAATTCCGTATTCCTGCAGAAATGTTACCAAAGTTTTATCCATTCTAGGAAATTCCACAAGGGCATAATTTAAGTTCAAGGCAAATATATCATGGACTTTTAAACCGTTGTAACAAGGTATAAGGAATTCAGAACGAATGCAATGATACTGATAATACTTGATTAAAGGATTGCTATCAGTATCGTCACCTGGAGAACGGTTATGCCCATATTTCGCAGAATTTGGCACATTCCGAAAATTTGGAGACTTCTACTAATGAGGTTGCAATAACACGTACCCAAGACTATATGTAGCCGAACGTATGCTGCGACGTGGAGCTGACAAACACATTTCATATTTGAATATTGCGCCAAATGGTAGCCAAATGTACCAAACGTCGAACATGATTGCGTGAAACCATACGCCAAGCGTGTTTGGCAGGAAGAAGAATTCTATATGAAAGGATGGTATATCTCAATTTTATTTTCAAGGCAGCATTGAAAATGTTTGTACCCCTAACTATACTTGTCTTTCAGAAATCCGAGAAACTCATTTTCCCTAATTTTTTTGAGAAACGGGTTATGAAGCATAAGTAGAGTTATGAGGAATTATAAGATGGTTTTGGTTTCACCAAAAGCTTGAGGACTTATGCCCAGACATTGGGGGACTAGGTATTCATCAACTTCTAATAAAGATCTACAGAAACAGATTTACGATAATTGCATCTATATAAACTGAGGGCATCTGCCTGCTATGATTTTCTAAAATTAAGCTTTTAACATGTTAGTAATATACAGCAATATCTGAGTAATAAATAGCATACTAGGAAATAGTATAGATAATTTGAGCTTATTTTCCGGGCTGTCATATATTACCAATCGTAATATCTGATACTCCTTTTTCTATTGTGTTCGAGGGAAAACCTACACAGCTCCTTTTAGCGACTGGCAGCAGGACATGTTCTAGTGAGAGTTTGGGCAGCGACTTAATGGCTGCACGATTACCGTAGGCTTGGGTCCATTGAAATTATATGCTAGAGCTGCACGGTGTACTGCAGACATGCACCTTTGTTACTTGCGACAGGCATTTTAGGATTCAATATTATAAGGTATTTTCTCCCTCCTTTCTGCGGGCCCACCAGCGGCCGAGCGGTAAAGCGCTGAACACTGGTAGTTCGGTCCGAGGTTCGAATCCCGCGAACGGGCTGGCTGCATGGGCGTTTTCGTGGTTTTCCCCATGTGTAACGTGTATACGAGCCAGTTTCCCTTAGAAAGTCCTCCACGAAGGCATCCCTCCCCTTAGGCAGATAGCCCTCGTGAGCTTTGCCATAATTGAATAACCTAACCCTCCTTTCTGCATGCCTTCGTGTTGAAACCGTAGCACACTCAGCGCGTGTTCGAGTCCCAGCAACGAATTGCACATTTTTCATGTCTTCTGCTTCAAAATAACCTAATGACTCTACAGTGACGTCTGAATTAAGAGGTGGTGGATAATGATTCTTCAACACCAGGATTTGGCGTGGCGATTGGGTCATTTAATCCCCCTGTCGCCCTTTAAAAGAGGGAGTATATAAGGTATTTTCTCCTGCCTTTCAGCATGCCTTCGTGGTATAGCGGTAGCACATTCGACGCGTTTTCGAGATGACCAGTTTCTGGCCCTAGCGAGGGGCATTGCACATTTTTCATGTCTCCTGTTTCAAAATAACCTAATGACTCTACGATGGCATATGGAAAGTTTTCTTATTATAAATTATATATATATATATTATACTATAAATGTATATAGTATGTACCTTTGTTAATATTAAAAAAATTACGTCTTATTTCTAAATAAATAAATTATTTGGGAAAAAGAAGTGCCTTATTGAATACCGCCATTGATGGCGTCAGCAGAGAGAACAGAAACCAGCTACACAAATGATAACATAAAGTATATTAGTTGGATCTGCACCACCTTGCATTTAGGAGACCACGGAATATTATTGACAGTGGTTTTTCTTAAGCTTAACACGATGCCATATAAACATGCTGCATGAGGCTTAATCACGTTCTTGTGCGATATGCAAATACGAGTAACTATGTTTCAAGGGCCCTTCTTCAAAGGCATTCCTCTTAATATAAATAGAATCTTCAGTAATATATTACCGACCTCAGTATCTATGCTCGGAAACAAATAGTATGATATTTGTACAAAATTCCTCATAAGAATAGGTCCAAACTTTTGTATAATTATTCACGGCAATGAAAATTAGTGTTTTAACTAAGAGGCTTTGTAGAAGACTCCGAACAGAATTGTTTTTTTTTGTGTACTTTAAACGTAAAATGTATAAAAATATTTTACTATTTCATACTAAGCAAATGTATACCTAAACATAAAAGAAAACGTTTCACAAGGCTAACATAGTTTTAATGAATAATTTTAAAAAAAAATTAAGCTTAAAAACTAATTACTAAACATTAATTAACTTCCCTGTTTTTTACACTTATGCTCCCTTTATGAAAAGTGCTTTAAAATGTTCAGATTTTGAGTATGATCTGCATGGGATTTTTTCAAATTATGAAGAGTAAGAGTAGAAGCGCAACTAATCTTTTAAACAATAAAAATAAATGAATATATAAGCTATGAATTCATACCGTGTTACAGCCAGCCAATATGCATATATATATATATATATATGATTGAATATTACATTAATTTTAAATACCTTACCTCTATCTTAATACTTACTAAAATTGGTTTATAGAACTGCTGAGATATCAGAACCCGTTTCTTTTATTCTCCGTTCACAGAGAAAATAGTAAAACCCGTGTGGAGATTTTACGCAAATAAATAACAATGAGCTAATTTGTTAAGCAATCCCGTTTATGAAAATACATGTAATTTAATGAAATAGTAACGTATTCCGTGTCAGTGTACATGCATTGCTTCAGTTGATATTAGAATTTAGCTCCCTTTAGTATTTTAGAATTCCGACCTTCTTCCTTTCCTTTTATAGTTCTACGTTTCACACCTTTAGGACTATTATCTCTCTTTTTTTTCCTGAAACTCCCTAGAAATTGGCTTTGAGACCACTCGATTCCCTCTTGCGATAAAATTCCTAACATATTGTTACGAAATGTCCAGGCGCTATGGGTTAGCTTCCCCGCAAGACAGGTTTAGGGTTACCAGAAAATGCCAAGCCAACTGACGTACTATAAAAGTAAGTCAGCTGATAGTTGCACAATCTATGCAATAATAAAAGCTTAACATTTACAACTCTCAAGTAATATCCTAGAACAAGTCTTGCATTTAAATTAAAATATCACATAAAAAGTAATACGCACTTAAGTAAGCTTCGGTTTGAGTCTCATATTCTCAGCATATGCGGCAAACGCTGCTAAAGCTGATAAATCATCTAAATAACAAGAAGGCGTAGGAGATTAACTGGTCACCAATAGTTGCCATAGGTTCCCTCATAAATCCAAGATTTATGCTTTTATATACATAAACTAATTTGCATCTTTGTGGGAGTTGACGGAAAGAAGAAACGATAGTGTAGACAAAATAATTGGGTAACTTAATAATTAATATATAATAAAAAAAAATCTGAAAGATTTCAGATTTTAAATTACGTCCAAAGGCGCGTTTTTTTAACGTTTCGTGTGCTACCTTTTTTTATTAAATATCATGTACTACGTACTCAAACCATAAAATTTAGTTCAAAATCAATATCGCAAAATCATTTTAAAATGAACATATCTTTAGAATTTCCTTAAGTCTCGTGCGCTGGAGATAAAAATTTTTTTCCGTACAGTGTTGCCATTGCTCGCTTTGAAATCATTTATTTTGTTAATCAGAAATTCGTTGAAATGTTACAAAACATAAAATCGATAATAAAGCAAATTTCAAATTCAAAATTAGGGCTTCCATATGCCCATATTCGCAGTAGGATTACGTCATTCAAAATTCGATGGCTCTAGGTTTTATCACAATGCGAGAAACATGCATACATTTATGCAGATTTTTCATTTTTTAAAATTTAATGCAGAGCGATAACATTTAGTGACAACAATTTGAAAAGTGATACGCCGTTTTTGTGTTTCCGACGCAAAATCGCAAAACGAAAGTAATAGTCCTTCGGGACTAAATCCAATTGGACTAAAAATCTTACAAACAGATACATTTTATATGCAATTAAATACAAACTAGAGTACAGCTTATTCCGCTATTTATAACATGCAGTAATTACAGTTGATGAAGGAATGGATTTAACAGCCAGATTTATTCTAATTCAAATGAAAAACAAAAAATTCCCCGAAGAGAATAATACAGATGTTGTTTTAAATGCCATGTACGAAAAATGATAAATCCATACGATACGAAAGCTATGTGATTCACATTAAGAGAATTTATTTAAAACTTATTTACAAATCTTGATTATATTTCTGAAACCAAGATATATTTCGTGATGGAAAGAACAAAATATTCTGGCCTTTCCACTTTTTGAATCTGTATCTTGAAATTTGCTCATAAAAACCACTGTTTGTCATTAGTGCGAAAAACACATTACGTGGGCTTCATATGTGTACTTTTAATTAAATACAGCAATAGCTCTCAAAAAAGAATGTCTTCCCGTTCATAAACGTAAAATCAGATTGGTGATAAAAAAGAAACAAGCAGGAGATGTAAAGAATGATTTAAAAGTCCGAGTTTTTCTTTCGTCATCAACTAGACTGGATATTTTTTCGAAATTCTTTCATTAGAAAAAATGCGTAATGATTAAAAAATTTCAGTGTATTTAGAATAGAACTAAAGATTTTTTAAAAGGAAAATATTCAGGCCTTTCCAGGATTATAAAATAATTACATACTTTAAATAAATTACATGAATTTACAAAAATTGATGTTTATCCGTAAAATTTTAATACACGGCAAGTAAAAAGTATCCAGTGTTGCTTGCATAGATGAAATCTCTTATTAATTGTAAATACACAATTATACTAATATAAAAAAAATTTAAGCATCTATACATGTAATCTAAATTCCTTATTATATGTAATTAATTCATAAACAAGAACATATTATATTCGTACATATTTTAACAGGACTTAAATTATAAAATTTAAAATCATACATGATCTTAGCAACAAAAAAGAATTCACTAGTCAAATGTTCTCAATGTAATTTTTTGTAACGAAACTGAAATATCTGGAGTATGTTTCTATGTTTATCATTATTCTATTACTGCGCTAACTATTTTACTAAAACTAAACAATAGTAGGCTTCTAAAATTTTAATTTTAGCCTAAAAATAGCCTGTACAATACAATTAATTAAATCATACTCAGCGGGTACGCTATTAACAATATCTGATTTTTTTCTCACTTCACTGAATTTATGATGTTCTGAGCATTTTTTTTTTTGTTACAATAGATATAAATACTATTTCTGGGCAAACTAGGGATGAACAGTAAAGTTGCTGAACACTAAAAGTTTGTTTCGGGACTCGAATCCCGGCGAACGGGATGGTTGCATGTGAGCTTTCGTGGTTTTAGAACTGCGTAATATGCATACGAGTTAGTTTGCTCAAAACGTTCTCCACAAAGGCATCCCGTCCCTTAGGTAGCTAGCCCTCAAGTGCTCCGCCATAATCAAACAAACCAAACCAAAAGTTACTTCTTTAATTTTGTGAATTGCTTTCGTAATGCATCCTGAATATTAAAATGGCAAAGTTCAGCTATTAAATATGAGAAAACCATAGTATTTCTCAAACTCCTAAAAGACTTCGAAAAATATAAGTTATAACAGAAAACCTTTTCTTTAAAAATCAATGACTTAAATCTCCACAAGTTCCATATAATATATATATATATATAATCTACGTAAGTTATACGTGACGCAGATAATCATTTGTAAGAAATAATATCATTATCGTTAAATAACATAAGAATATCATTTGTAAGAAATAATATATTTACACTAATTATTTCATAATTTTAAAACGAATGTAGAATTAGATTTCATAATTCCATTATTATAACTTCCTAATTAGGAAATGCGAAATTCAGTTTTAGAGAGGTTGATGCCTGTGACGCTGTTGTAAATACATATAATCTCTGGTATTAAGAATAATCACTCAACATATAAAAGATTAATATCATTATTTGTCTTAGTAAATCATAACGACAATATAAGTTAATCACGATTAGAGTCTGAAATTCCATAGATTACTCAGAAGGTAATTAAAGAAAGATTTCTTCCCATTCTAGGGTCATATATTTCGAGCTGCAAAGTTTAGAGATTTTTTTCAATTATTCCGACTTAAGCTATACATTTAAAAAAATCCAGCACGTTCGTTTAGCTCTATCACAAATTTAGCTTTCCTCTTTCATCAGAGGAAAAGACACCTCTAAAAAACCAAAATCATCAGCTGGTTAACAACCGCAATTTTTCAAGAAACCGACTTCCGTCGGTGCCATAGCAGCCGCAGAGTGCTTATATATTCCGACATCACTTTTGAAGCTACGTGTTTTTTAATGTAAAGTGCGAAACATCATTTGAGAAGTCAATGTATCTATAAATTCAAAACATGATATCTAAGACCTCCACAGAGTTTGATTTTTACTGTGAGTTCTTGGATATGAAAGTTGACTCTGGCAAGAAAATATATTTGATGCAATATCTTCGTACTGAGTAAATAAATGCCTACTGTGGGCGAGTGAATATTACCATTGAAAACTAGCAATTATATTTAATTTCGATTCCTTGTGAGAAAATGCTATAGTTGTTTGGACTAGCTTGACTCTTTGCATGTGGTAACGCAAAAACGAACTACTGCTTTTCCTTTTACCGCTGTGTCAATTCTCATAGATCAAAATATTTTATTAGAATAAACCATCTACATTTATTTATACTAAGCAAATTTAAGCTATAGGATATTAATTTATAATTATATACACTGTTCTGAGAAGGAGGTACACAGTTTCAAAGATTTATAATAAAAAACTTTTTTTTTTCTGTACGCTTAGTGCAGCAGTTTGCAAATGTTCATCATCTTAGTGATATGTTACATTTCGAAGCCCAGTTAATCTACCTTCGATGAGAATTTTTACAGACCACTAAATATTTCAGACCTGAGAAAAGCTAGAAATCAACTGTACCTCGCGGAGTTCCAAAGAAGGATCTTCCACTTACCTACTAATATGCTAGCCACTTAAACTACGAGAGAACGTGCGGGGGAATGGCCTAATTTTTAAATTCTGTCCCTCTGAAAGTTGATTGTAGAATGACAGAGGACCCAGATAACTGTATACTGGGGGGGACGGATATTATCTATTGCAATGTTAATTCTGAGCGACACTGTCAAGACTATTACATGCAGAAAACTTGAAAATCAGCTTTCTCCTCGCGGAGGTCCGAACTATGGCTATTCCAATTGCTGGGGGAAGGCGGCCGAGAGTATATGATAATTACTTTCACATGCTCCTGTTGACTAAAGAAGCGAGAGACCCAGTCGACCAAAACAGGTGGTGACGAATTGTCTCATATTTTAATTAAGACTCTAATCTAGAGACTATTACACAGTCTGACTAAAACTTTTAAGACCGAGCTCACGTAAAAAACAGTGAGTGTAGTAAATTGTTTTAACCAATTAATCTACATAGAACCTTTATGAAGTTATTCATCGGTTGGCGCGATCCGCAAGATGTTCCATAAGGTGCTGAAATGTCTCTTAAGCCTCGTAACATTTTGTTGGATCGTCTTGATATCGTAGAATCGATGGCCTTTCAGCTTTATTTAAATTTTGGCAACAAAATATAACCTTTTGATGATAATTCTGGCAAATAGGGGGTATAGTATACTTACAATTTTTCCCCCAAAAGTGCACAAATAACGGCGCGTCATTGTGCAGCAAGAATCATTTTTTTGTTTACATGAACGTCTGGATACGCGCGTACGATGCGTTTCAATATTCGATCGTATACACCTATGTAAAGCACCGTAGTCACTGGTTTTCCTTCAAGAATGAATTCCAGGTGAATCAACCTTCTGCAGTTGAAAACGTTTCACTCATATTGATTTTACCGTAGAATTTTGAAAACCCGATTTCCTTGACTTTGGAAAGCTTGGGTCAATCCACTCTGCAATCCGTGTCTTGGTTTCCGGGTCGTCGGCGAAGCACCACGATTCATCACCTGTAATGACATTTTAAAAAAGTCTGGATCTCGATTTCGCCTGCCAAGAAGATCCTGACAAACCGCCACACGATCATCCTTTTGTTCTGTTGTTAATGAATGCGTAGCAAAACGTGCATACTATTTCCTTTTTCCCACCAAATATTATGAGAACAGTTTCTTAATAAATGGTTAAATGTTCTGTAAGCATTGTAATCGTTAATCAACAATCTTGATTTAACGCAGCATGGGCAGCTCCGATGTTCTTGCTATTCCGGTTTGTGCAAGGACATCCCACTCTTTCGTCATCTTTTACTTCATCTCTACCTTCTCAAAATCTACCAAACCACACAAACACATAAGGATATGACAAACACTCTTCACCATAAACGTTCTTTATCAGGTAAGTTCGCTAGCAGTTTTGCCGCATTTAAAACAAAACGTTATCGCACACCTGTTCCAAATACATTTAAATACCAGACGATATGCTTCTTCTGAATGACTCAACTCATTTTAATGCGATTAGCAGACAAGAATCAAAATGTTTTTTACTACCTAATTCCGTTTGTTGTAAACAGATAGCGCTATTCAGACAGTTAAAGTTCAATCAATCTTAAAACCGTTTAGGTAGACCTTGCAGATTATTCTACTCAGAACAAGAAACATCAAATATCAACTTTGCTCTCGAAGTTCAGACCACGGGTATTCTAATTTCCAGCTAGATGCGATAACCACTTACAACTCGAGAGCACGCACGTAGAAATGAGATAATTCCTTAGAGGTTCAGTCTCTTACATGACGCACATATCGAAGCTCCTTCTAACTGAAGAAATTTTTGCTGTGGTTGCACTACTGTAACATTACATGAGATATAGCATATTGAGAAAAGGGGCTCCAAATGCAGTCGTCTTCTAAAGGAAATGTTCATATAATAATGCAAGAGGGAAACGTCATATCTAAATGTTATATCTATACGTTGAAGTTTCAGCGCTATATCTATACCTATGTTTTTTTTTCCTTTAAAACTTTATTAAAACTGCATACTTATTTTATAATATTTATTGAATTTTAAACAAAAAAATCCAGATGTTGTTTTCCAAAGTATCTCTCAGTTTAAGAATAAGCCATCTTTCTTCTAATATAAAACGTATTATTTATTAGTAAGCTACAGAATTTAGCTATCATGAAAACAGTGATGAATAATGCTTCAGAAATATTGTACAATTAAATGTACTTTGAATGCCTGGTTGATGAACCAACTCTTCATTTTAGGAAATGATTCAGAAAAGGCAGATTTTGATACAGTAATTTTATTTATTTAATTTGTTAAAATATGCAAAACTTAATAGGATTCTGACAGGAAAACAAATGTCAAAGAATAAATACTTTTAAGAATTAGTCGGTCAATAAAAAATCTTTTTGGATAGAAACAAAATTGCTGTCATTACATAACCGTCATTCTTAATCGATACTATTAGTTTTCTCAGTTCCCAGTGAAAAAGGGGGCCCACAAGTGGCGAAGCGGGAAAATCGGTGAACACTAGTAGTTCGGCCCGAGTCTCGAATGCAACGAAAGGCCAGTTGCATGGGCGTTTTCGTGGTTTTACCCATATGTAACTTGTATACGATCCCGTTGCTGTAGGAAGCCCTCCTCGAAAACATCCCTTCCCTTAGGCGTATAGCCCTCAGTGCTGTGCCATAATCAAATAAACCACCCAGCTCAAGAAACGGGTTATTTATAAAGAGGATTCATAGATCTCTTGCCGCTCTTAGTGCAATACAGTCTAGTTTTTTCTTCAAAATCCAGGTCCACCAGCGGCCGAGCGGTAAAGACGCTGGACACTGGTAGTTCAGTCCGAGGTTCGAATCCCGCGAACGGGCTGGCTGCATGGGCGTTTCCGTGATTTTCCCTATGTGTAACGTGTATACGAGCCAGTTTCCCTTAGAAATTCCTCCACGAATTCATCCCTCCCTTTAGGCAGATAGCCCTCGTGTGCTTTGCCAAAATCGAATAACCTAACCTAACCTAACCTTCTTCGAAATCCTGCACGAAGTCATCCCTCCGAAGCCGATAATGCTTGTGCGTCTTACCGTAAACTTGAACTGCTACCTAATTGTAAATAAACTGATTGATGCAAGTTTTATTCAATAAACAGGAGTCACTAGAATGTTATTGTATATATATATATATATCTATATATATATATATGCGTTATCTGATTTGAAAAGAAATATGCGAAAATAAGTGAAAATTAACCGAAAAAAAAAGTTTAGATATTTATAGGCTTCAGAAAACAAGGAATTCAACCCCTGATATCAGGAACAACTTCAAAGGTTAATTCAAAATTACGTTAAGTGCAGGAAATCACGTTAAACATGCAGGAAAACGGAATGACCAACTTTGTAATAACCATAAAATAAGATTAAAAATTTGCCAGTAATTTCAAGCACTTTATTCTGGAGAATAAGATCATTCCTTAACAAAAAGTAAACTTTGTTCCAAATGAAATGAATACACTGTCAATAAAGCCATTCGTAAACAAGGAACTAAGTTGTAAATAGTATTAGAGAACAGTATTTGTAAGCGAGCTTGGACAAAGTCTCTCGCGTGGAATTTCGGTGAGAAATTCCGATTTTCATTGTGCAGTGCTTACCTATTTTAGACTGCGTATAATTAAAATACGTGCTGTTGTGGTAAAAACAACACGTAATTTAATGGTGTGTTAGAATAAATTAGTGTCTCTTTTGCTTAATGAAACTGGTAAACTAAAAACGAATGTGCGCCAAGCTACATAATTATTAGCGACAGAAGATTCACTCTACGTCTTGTAAGTGAACCAGAGTATTAATCAAGCACTCAGTTTTCTTCTTTGAGCAAGTTTTAGGATATATTCTCGCAATTACCGCCTAATAGCTGACCCTGGAGATATTTCTGACTGATGAATAGGTCTTTGTGAGTTTGTTTTCAATATCTTGAGTTTTAAATCTCTGTGAAGACTGTTAATTTAATTTTTATTCTACTTAAGCATGACTCTCTTACTTGTGACTATCATAAAACAACGAAATTTTACATCTTATCTGCTAACGTTTGCCCAGAGAGTCTTCATTCCTTTTCTTTACATTTTCCAGAGATACTTTTATTTTATGCTAATGATTTTTAACCCAAAGCTTTTATTTTGTCCGGATGGCAAAATCACATTAAGTTTCTCTTCTTCAAAGGAAAACAAATAATTGCTTCAAAAAGAAATTTAATTTATATTTATTGTAACACGTCTTTGTTCCATATTTCGTTAAAGATGAAAGTCCATCGTTTTCTTTAGTTACAAAAATAACTCAGTCGATAAATAAAAATGAAAGCTCACTAGAAGAATATAAATTTCTGATCTGACACAGCGGGGAACAGCTGTTCGAGAAATCACCGAAGCATTCCTTTCCTGTATGAAGTACAACGCTTCAAAAATCAATACGATTCACCAACCATTGCTTTTATGCCTCTGCACAGGTTTCATAAATGTTTATCCAGGTGATATGCCGACAACCTATAAGCCGTAATATATTCCTTTGTTTCAGTTACAAAGTCAAGAAACAAATGTTATTAGGATATATACTGCATATTGCTATATGTGGGAAGAAAATATTTAAAGAAATAGGACGCAAACGTTTGAAAAGTGATTAAATCATTAAACGTGATAATCAGCTGGAAATAGTTTTTAAAGGTATCAGAATAGTCAGAGTGAATATTCGTAGAATTTTAAATGACCTCACTGGCTGTTTTGGAGTTTTTAAAAACCTTTTCTTCAACGTTTATTTCTTTTCATTAATTCAAGTTTTAAAGTAAATAAAGTTCCGAAGATTTATGCTAATATTAAGTAAAACCTATGCGAAAGAAATACTGAAAATTAACAGAAATTATCCTTTCCATGTGAAGGGTTGTATTTAAACTAAATTACTTTTCTTATTGTTTCAAGAGGCAAAATATTGAAATATTCCACTGACCAAGAACACAGGTTCTTCTGGGTTTCTATTCCAGGCTAACGAGTTGACTGCATTGGACTTTCGTGAATATCTTCATACGTAACCTCGTAACATTTATGAATTTTGTATTATAGTGGAACATCGGATCATGAAAGCTTTATCTCACAAATAATTCAGTTCACGAACAAATTAGCAGAACAATAAACGACTTGGATGACAAAATGTGTTTCTTGCTACGAACACCTAAGTTGGCAACATGTGATTTTCAAATATGTTTTATGATTTTAGGTAACCTGTGTGACAGAATTAACCCTGAAGGATTTCAGGAAACATTATTTTAGTATCTTCCTTTCCTAAATCTCAGTAACAAACGCGGCAGCAAATGACTTAAGGGCCACTGAGGAAATTATGCTTAGATTAGGCTACAGGCAGAGCCTTTGAGAGCCTTGACGCTTAGTACGTTTTGCGATATCTACGATATTGTGTATCTAAGCAAAAGCATAGTCTAAGAAGTTAACAATGAAGACTTGAGGAATAAGTGATTATATAAACGCGCTCAAGAAGGAAAAACTTCATGAAATGCAGAAGCTGCAACAAAGGGCGATTGAAGAAGAAATTTCTTCAGAAAAAAGAAAGAAATATTGTTAGTAGCTCTGTGATCTGTGAAATTTGTACAAACTGAGGTGAGATGCGAAGTTTTCACATAACGATATCACCTTCATAAAACAATAGCCAGCTAGAGAGTTAGCCAACATCAACAACAAACAACATCATCAACAACAACATCATCAACAACATCATCATCAACATCATCAACAACAACAAACAATAGCCAACATCAAGTTTCACATTTGAAATTTGGAAATGCTTAGGCAAGAAAACCTGATATTGAACAAATTTTGAGGGAAGCTGAAACAAAGGAAACTTCAAGAAGAGTGAAGTGGCGCTTAGAGAAAGGTACGAAGGTATTCTTACAAAGGTATTCCTTCTTGTAAGTAAACAGCCTACTGGTAGCCATAATGTGATAAATATAAATTCATTGCCAAATAACCTATCTACTTAATTAAATCATCTAACCACCTGAGCAATTTTTACCTTTAAAATATAAAATCTTATTTTAAAGACAAGATATAATATCATCTTGCATGATACGATGAATAGTTGTGGTTAAAGACACAATAGAATCATGCCGACGTGGAAAATAGAACAGACAAATCGACAACCTTATATTCGACGTAAATTTTGTAAAATCCCAATCGATTTCGAGGGCAAAACGGGTTCCCCTTCATCAGGAGCAAGAAATTTTACAAATCGACAAAGCGAATGTCGATCATATTTATAACCTACAGGCAATTAAAGTAAGAAGGCGATAGCGCCATCTGTCGGCAGAAGTAGTAACAAAAAATTAAGGGTTAAGTTAGTAGAATTTTAAGGGCATGACGTAGAATTAAAGTCATTGACTAAGGATAAATTTTTGTGAATATGAAAAGCTTCAAGAAAATCCAATTCCCTAATAGAACCAGCTTTCTAGATGAAGTTAGCAGAACCCAAATCAAACTTGTGATTGAATTTTCAACTATGATTAGCTATTGAAGATTTGTTAATTTCGCCTTTTCGGACGTAAGATTCTTATTCCTTTATGCAAAACTTTAATGTTCTTATTATGTGGCCAATATAACTTAAGCTTAATTATGCATAAATTCAAATTGTCACTACTTCGTCACACTATAAGAAACACTCGCAAACGTTTCGCTAAAATTCAACATGAATTACATCACCTACGTTTAAAAATTGCCAATTCCACTTTAAATGTTTCTTCATTTGATCATAAATCTTAATCTAGTACTGAAACTGCTTGTCAACGCCATGAAAATATTCTTGTTTCTAAATTTCAAAAGGTCACGCCCCTTTCAGCTAGCCCTGCACTTCTTGGCGATCTTCCAACTGTTAGCACTAATCCCATTGTTAATATCTCGAAAGTAAATCTCTCAGAGGATCAAAAACGTTATTAAAATATAACTTTAACTTTTCTAAGTCATCGAAACGTTCCATTCCTCAAATCATCGCTTTTATTGAAAAAGCTTTTAAATTCTCTAAAATTTCAAACACACAGAAAGATACAATTCGCAACTTAATTACCTATAATGTAAATTTTAAAAACAATCCATTTGTTTCGAATCTCAACCAAAAAGAAAAGGAAGCTTTACTGTAAATTCATTGTAATCCTAAATTCGAAGACGTAAGGGTGGACAAATTGTGGTTATGGACAAGAATACATACATTAATGGGATCACGAATCTCATACGTGAAATCCCATACTGTTCGATCCCTAAAGGTGCCTCAACTTCTGACCTCACAAAAGTTAAAACAGCTGAAAAATCTTCTCATATACTTTCGACTCAGCTTAAGAAATCAATCATTCCATCTATTAGTAACTGTGCTAGATTTTATTCTCTCCCCGAAGTTCACGAAATTGGAATTCCTTTTCGGCCTATAGTTTGAAATTTAGGAACGGCATCGTACTCTTTGGACAAATATTTATTTTCCGTACTTTCTCCTTTACTTTCCAACAATATTCACACCGTAAAAAATTCTTTCGTAGTCACCAATAAACTCAAAGATATTTCTCCCTTGCAGTCCATTATGTTTTCGTTTGATGTTAAATCGCTGTTTACTAATGTTCCAGTCGAAGGTGCACTAAAATGCCTCGAAACTAGTTTTCGAGAATTCCATTTCTCACATATTGAAATTGAAGAGTTAATTTCCCTCAGTAAAGTCTCTGTGAGTCAAACTCAATTTGTTTTCCAAAATGAATATTTTCGCCAATTCGAAGGACTAGCTATGGATATTCCTCCCAGTCCTGTACTTGATGACATTTACATGCACTATTTTGAGGTCAAATTATTTAAAAAAACTATCTTTTCGTCTGCGGATTCGGTAGGTAGACGACACTCTCGCTCTTTTTGATGGTGATAAGAAAGACTTATCCAAGATTTTATCTGTTATAAATTCGAATGATCCAGCCATCCAGTTCACTTCTGAGACTGAATCTGATTCTTCTCTTCCTTGATATTCTTATAATCCGCAATGGATCTGATTTCACCACAAATGTTTACCGTACACCCTTTTCTGTTTGTTTACCTCCCCATGCTAAGTCATGTCACCCGGCTAAGCAGAAAATGGCTTCGTTTTACTCTCATGTATTTCGACCTTTCAAAGTTTGTTCCCCAGAATCTCTTCTTGCTAACGAAGTCAATTATTTAAGATCTGTTGCCCTTGACCGAGGATTTTCTCAGTAGTCATTGATAAAGCTGTTCTCAAGTTCTCATCGTGCTATCTAAGAACACGTTCTGATGCTAGAAATAGCATTAATAACCCTGTTGTGCTTCCATTTGATCCTTCTATCAGTTGCAAAATTGCACGGATTTTTAACAATTTTAATTTTCATGTTGTTTTCTCATCTATAAATAAAATCCGAGGCTCGGTTCTTAAAGATTCTATTTCTGACTTTAATTCTTGGCGAATTTATAGCATATTGTGTCAATGTTGCTTAAGTTATATTGTCCAAACGAAAAGAGCATTAAAGTTTCGCGTAAAAAAACATGAATCTTACTTCAGAAAAGGCGAAATTAATAAATCTTCAACAGCTAATCATAGTTGGAAATTTAATCACAAGTTTGATTTCGGTTCTACTGAAATTATCCAGAAAGTTGGCTCTATTAGGGAATTGGATTTTCTTGAAGCTTTTCACATTCACAAAAATTTATCCTCTTTAGTCAGTGGCTTTAATTCCAAACCAGTCTTGCCTAATGCCTCTAAAACTCTGCTAACTTAACCCTTCTTTATTTTTTGTTACTATTTCTGCCTACTGATGGCGCTATTGCCTTCTTACATTGGTTCCCTGTAGGGTATAAATTTGATCGACATTCGCTTTCTCGATTTGTACAAGTGTTTGCTCCTGATGAAGGAGGGCCCGTTTTGCCCTCGAAATCGATTGGGATTTTACAAAATTTACTTCGATTACAAGGTTGTCGATTTTCCTGTTCTATAGTTGTGGTTGAATGAAGAGGAAAATCAAGAGCGTACGATGATCCTGTATGGTAAGTTGCTTAATGGCAGTGGAACATTGGCCCGAATGATAGGGTTTGATATAAAGTTTCGTTGAATGTCTGTTCTCTGTCCAACTTTGTGGCTATAATATCGGTCGCTCTTTGTGGCGCACCCCAGGCCACATTTTTTATGATGGGACATAAAAATTACGAATGGGTTCGGCTGTCATTTCCAAACAGTTCTCAACTACAAAGTGTTCAATCTATAGGAAAACGTACCTCAGAAACTAAATTAAAAATAACTGTAGAGTTTGAGGAAATCTTAACAAGTAAATTTATTCCCAATATAACATCTGTATTTTAAAGGAAAATATTCAAAATGGGAAATAAAATATAATTATATGAATTCTCCTTCCAGACTGCTAACAGTGTACTTAAAATTATTCAAATAGGTAGGGCAGGGTTTTTCCAGTTATACTCGAGGCATCTTTGGATTCCACGCACTTCCTATTGGAATTCCAAAAATAAAAAATCGAACGAAAGTTTTTACTGAACTACAGAATAAACTTTCGAAAATAATTTATTAATTTATATATATATATATATATATATAAA
>KK115962.1:195173-235516 GCA_000611955.2 Stegodyphus mimosarum | reverse complement strand
GATGCTCTTAGTACTTTTTGCTCCGGTGTATCTTCTGCACTGTTGTCTTGCAAGAAGACTTGGTCCAGGATACCGTTGATGGTGGTGCTCGTGAGATCCGTGCCATTACTTTGTGATGTATTGGTTGTTGCGTGGATTTGAGTTGGTTTAAAAATCTTGGAAGTTGTCATTTTGTAAAGGGCTCCATAGGTAGTTTGATTTTTAGTACAGTAGGAACGCCAGGATTTTAGTTTTGCTTCAATTAGTTTCTTTTTGTAGATCGCACGTTGCTTGTTATAGTCAATCCATGCTGCTTTGCGTTCCTCATCGGTCGTTCGCCTTTTCATTTTTCGTCTTAAAGCTTTGGTTTTTTGGCGCTCTGCTCGTAGTTCCTTGGTCCACCAGTTGGGCTTCGTGTTGTGGTTGACTGTTTTGATTTTAAGGGACGTATGGCTGATTTCTTGGATATGATTAGTAAGAGTTGAAGCATATGCATTAGCTTCATCTTTGGAGTTGATGCTTTGAATTTCATGCAGAATGATATGTGCTTTGGAGTTCAGAGCTTTAGTAAATTTCTTTTCTTCATTTCGGTTAATGCGATAACGTAGAGTTTGAGTGTGTAGAACCTCGAATGTGATATCAAAACTAATTATTTGATGGTCTGAGATGGACTCATCTTCACAAATGCAACGATTGCTAATTCTGTTGATTAAGTGATGGGAATAGAATGTCAGGTCTGGCCACCCTTTCCCGTTGATTGTGACAAAGGTTGGCGGGTCGTCTGGGGTATTGTGTAGTATGAGATTATGCGCGTTGATGAAATCTTCCATCAGCATGCCTCTGGTGTTGTTTCGGTGATAACCCCATAAATTATTGTGGGCGTTAAAATCTCCAGAAATCAAATGTTGATGTGGGTGTCTTTGAAGTATATGGTGGAGATCGTGAAGTGTAGCCTCTAGGTCCTCACTTGGTGACGCATAAGCGCTGGTAAAGTAGAGATCTAAATTTGATGTTGAAATTGAGATAGTGATAATATCTCTGTACTTCTTGATGACTATTGGTGACCACGTCCTGTTGATGATGTAGATGGCAGCTCTGGGTGCTTGAGATACGTCCGTAACTTCATGCGAAATTACATTCCATGTCGTCGGCAGGTTTCGTAAAGAACCTTGGTGACAGTAAGGTTCTTGCACCATGATGATGTCATGGTATTGTTCTGAAATGTACTGAACGAGGTTGTCGGTGGCAGTTCTGGAGTGTTGGAGATTAATCTGAAGTACCTTAATGCTGTCGTTGTTCGTTGATTGACATATTAGAGCCGTTGGAAGATTGGTTGATGTAGAAGTCAGATTCATGGTGGAGTTACTTATGTTGGTGGGTTTTGCTGGGTGATGGATTAAGTGAGTGGCAGTGGGTTCTTGACTCGTAAAGGGATCACTCATGGTAAGCTGTACGGGATTTTATTCTTTGCACTTCTTCTTTGAATGTGGGGCACATGCTGGAGTACGCTGGGTGGCTGCACTCGTATTTAGCGAGTGTGGTTGTGGAGGTTGCTTGGAGTGTGGACAAGTAGCAGGTCAAGTGATGTAAAGTAGTGTTCCTTCTATTAAATAGAAATTTTGTTAAATTCAAATTTCATTCCTTGCAGCAATGGCGCAAGAGAATTATTTAAATTTAATTTAACTTTACTATATTCTTTTGAAACAATATATATATACATAACTTAATAAATTATATATACATATTTAATTTCTAGTGTTATTGTTGCTTCAAATGATGTGGAAGAAATTCGTTTCTATAAGTTAAATTATAATGAAATAATTTTCTTATTGTTTTCTACACATCCTGCACAAACGTTAATATACATCAAAAATCTCTATAAGGAACTTAAAGGGCAAAAATTTGATTTATAATAACTGTTGGTTAGCTATATCTGCTCCGCTATGATAAATGGATTACTTCAAAAAAAGTGTAAAAAGTGACTGGAAAATTCTATTTTTTATTGTCATATCTAGTGGAAAAAAATGTTGTGTGCCTCTAAATTAAAAAAAAATTGTTGCGTGCCTACGGGTTCGTAATAGGTTGAATGCACACTGAACCGATAAGAGCGCAATAAAATTCACTTTTACCAAAAGAAACACTTAACATTTTTGGAATTTTCCACAAAAATACTCCTACAACTCTTCACAGTATCACAGAGTACGATTAGTAATTACACATCAAACTACTAAAAACATTAAACTTAAGCAAAATGCAATGCAAAGCGCATCTAAGGAGCAAAGCTCACACAGAGGTGTGTTGGTACTTTGAAGTCGATTCTAAAGTAAAAAAAAAACTGAGAGCTGATGCACTCACCGATCTAATGTAATTCCCCCTCCCAGTTACATAGAAATCTCTAGTTCTTCTTCCCAGTTACAGAGTTTTTAATGTACAGTTACTTATGTACTGCTCTTACTCTTCTTACAGTACAGTTACTTGAGTACTGTTCTTAATCTTACAGTACAGTCTTCAACTGTTCAGTTAAGCACAGTCAGTTCAACTGTTCAGTTAATTTCAGTACAGTCAGTTCAACTGTTCAGTTAAGTTCAACTGTTCTTACAGTACAGTCACTTAAGTACAGTTACAGAGTTCTTCCCAGTTACAGAGAAATCTCTATTTTTAGAATTACTGGAAGGCATTTGATATCAGAATACGGTTACATTTGCATATACAGATTAATTACACTTATTCATTTATAATACCCCTTACAGTTGTACAAGGTCTGAACCAAAATGTCGCCATGTTTGGTTACTTTTGGCGAGTTTCCGCCAAATTTAGGGATAAGACTTAGTCTCCGAAACCATCACCAACTTGGCGATATCGCGCCAATTTAACGAGGTAGCCAATTACTCAGTATTAAATAGAATTGCCTCTGTGTTCTTATTTTTCCGGCTGAGCGTCGACTGTTTGGATTTTTATGTTGCATTATACAAAAAAAATACAACAATTTCACATATATTTCACCAAAATTATCTACACATGTTCAAAATTCGAAAACAATATTAAGGAATAATTAGAAATAGTATTACGTACGCTTATTAAATTTTTTTTGTTCTTTCTCGATTTCATCATATGTTAATAATATCTTACGATAATTCCCTTATGAATATACCATAAATATCATCGCTTATATCCTTCCTTGGAAATAAAAATTTTTCTCTAAGCACACATTTATAATTACGAATAGTAATTTTATCTCTACAAATGTAAAAACACTGAAAATGAGTAATAGAAACGACCAGTTTTCTTTAAATTCTAACGAATTTATGAATATAAATATAATCATTAATTTTCTGCTAATATAATGCATAATGAAGCGGAATTTATTTCGCATTTTGGTTAAAAATTTGAAAAGGCTGCATGACAATGATTTCTAATATTTGCGTGAAAAAATAAAACTCATTGATCGCAACAATCGCTGTAGAAGTCACCGGGTATAAAGCTTGCTCTCCATTGTTGTATTTCTTTAACAGTTTCATTAGTATAAAAATATCTTTGGAGCTAAAATTTTTTGTTTGAATTTTTCCACAATCGTCCCTCGGATCATTGCACGTAACAACATCGTCATCATATGTCTGACAAACTCTATGTCATATTCTGAAAATATTGAAAAACTACTTTTTCTAACCACGTAGTAAAAGCGAATCCTTATTTTGATAATCATCTCCTTTAAGATCCTTTAACTTGCCAGTGCACTAAAAGAGTTTCGAATGATTGATTCTGTGAAAAGCAGCCAAAAGTTTCTAACGCGAATGCTGCATCAAGACATGAAAAGTCTTAATCTTTATGACATACTTCTCTAAAATGCTTAAAACCAGCTGCTATCTCTAATGATACCCCAAGATCTTCGTCATAACTTGTTCCATTAATATTGGAATCGTGTTCGAGGCCAAGGAAACCGTTTTAATTCTAAACTTTTGGCATTTATGTGTGCTGTATAGTTATTGGTTACTTTTTGCGTAAATTCCAGTCAATTTTCTTTAGAAAGGGATCCATCCGTTTAGGCAGCTAGCTCTCGTGTACTCTGCGATACTCTAGTAACCTAATCTTTCGCACAGAAAGCTTTTCAACCCCATACTGTAGATTTTATTCAAACAGTTCTTAATCACCCATGCTTTACGATTAGATTTATAGGAAGCAGAAAGAAATTTCATATTTTTTATGGGTTTTTATTTTCGACCTTTGTCTCTTACCATATGCCTACGACGTTCAGTGCTGTTCATATTTGCTAACACAAGAACTACGTTTCGGATTTTGAACATTTTATGTATTTCATACAATTTTATGTATTTCATAACATGCAAGTACAGATTTAGCTGCTTCGCGAGTCAACAAAGTTTGAATTCTGTTGATTTAGTGTACTAAATATATCTTGGTAAATGTCTTCATAAAAGTTTTTTACGTAATTTTACTATTATATATTTCATTATATCTTTTTGGTGAATGATGGCAACACCATTTTGGTTATGTTTTTTATAAATCATAGTAATTCATCATTTACTACGGAAACCGCGTGTTGAATCTTGCATATTATTTACTTAACGAGGCTCTATCGTAACGAGTATCTACCTAGAATATGAGAACTAATAGCTAAGAATGAGGCTTCTAATTAGATAGGACAGTTGTTGACAGTTCCGTTTTCGGCAGCGATACGGGTCACTTGTTAGAGAATTCGACGATAGATTTCGTAATTACCTGTCATTTCCAACTACTAATGTGGGATATAATAGGAATACTATGACATTAATAAGTCTTTTAGGCTGCTAAATAGAGAATATGCTTGAGCAAATCTAGCAGCAGAAGAAGATCAGATATTCATTTTTGTTCCAATGGAAATTTATTGGAAAATGGAAAATGATTTGGTACTCTAATCGTGCCTATTTCAAAACACTCACATTTTGGATATTTTTGTGGTAAGAGCAGAAACAGCAAATAGCACTTCAATTACGCCCAGGTGCAGAAAATAAGTGTTAGTAATCCAGGATGGAAGCTAATTAAGAAAAAGTTGATTCCAGAAATTTTAAGTTCGAATTAGCTACTTTGTCATCACTATGCGAAAGTCATATGAAATGGATTAATCTAGGTACGATTAATCCAAAAATGTTATTAAGCAGTTCCTACGTTTTGAAGAAAGAAGGGGAATACCGAAATTAAACGAAGATAAAAGGGGCTATTGCTAATTTAAATTATAATTTTTATTTATATATTTTTTATCTTACGTGCCCTCCCTTCAAAGGGAAAAAGGGCTTGGCGAAAGAAAAGCCTTTTCAAGAGAGACACCGCTACAGCAATAACAAATGAAAAGAAACATAATTTGAAAAATACAAATGATAAAATTTTTACCAAAATGATTACTTAAATAATTGCAAAAATAGACTTTGATTATACTTTATAATCCTATAACACTGTTCATTCCAAACGTCTTTGTGTTTTAGAGTCCACATAATAATGATGATTCTTCAGAGAAGGGTTTCAAAAATTTTGCAAAGAATATCACAATTATAAAAATTTTATATACCCATCACTTACTTTAAGTAATCACAATAAATCTCAAAATTTTATATATCCATCACTTATCTTAAATAATCACAATGGATCTCAAAATTTTATTACCACACTAATTTTCATATTTATACTTGCATTTATACTTGCATTACTGAAATGTGGTTTTTACCTCGTTTGCATTTCTAATTTTGATATTTAACACAAATTCAGGAAGTATGAAAATTAGATTTCGTAGTTTTCACAAAATTGGTTTCCTTAGATTTACAAATGCCAAAATATGAATATTTATTTTATTTAAAACGTTTTTTAATTGAAGTACTTCTATGACCAACGGTTGCAACAAAATGCAAGGTAAGTACTGTTGTCAACGGTGTATGTATATGCAAATATGTAAGATAAAATTTCATAACTATTACCCTAAATTTAATTCGCTATAGTCCTTTAAATCTTCATTTTAATTTCGTTGTTATCCCTTTTTGTCCTAAAAAAGTAACTGCTTATAATAAATCTCTAAACTGCGCCATTTCCAAATTAATCGGTGTCATATGATTTCTGTATAATAAGCTCTGACGCAGGCAACTTATATAAATGCTTCAGCCAATAATAATTTTGAAACTAAAATATCATCCAGTCCGAAAGAACTAAAAGCGAACTGAAACTAACATAGTAAACTAAAATACAAATTACTTTGAAACCAACTTCGAGCTGGAAACATCATGCACTTCCTTTCGGTATCTCTTGCTACCTACAGCTATTGCTTTGTCTATTTTCAAAATCATGTTTTAAAAATGTAAATGCGCCCATTTATTTATGTTGATTTAAAATATGTGTCAACTTATTATTTCAATCTTGTCATGTCTGCAAGTTTCTTACATATGCATCTACATGACGCCGATTTTTCTAAATTATTTCATATGTATATTATATATTGTTAGTTGCTGAGTATTTCTGTACATAGTACAAGAAAAAATAATGAATATTAATTTTTTTTGTAAAAGAATTTAATATTCATTACATAGACATATTTTGTCACATAGACATATATATATGTGAATATATGTCACATAGACATATATTCACATAGACATATTTTGTCTATGTGAGAAAATTTGGAAGCATTTTGGGAGTTTGTACGCAAATAGCTTCGATCGCAATCTCTTTCTCAAATTTTAATTGCCAGTCTACACAGATTCAGCAAATGATTTGCAAATGATGTATTTTGATGATGTATTTCTTGTTTAGACTGATCAGCTGCATTTTGTAACTGCTTTACCTTCGATGATTTCACTACTTTACCAAAATCGCTTCTTCAGTGTTTCACTAATTTTCTTGTGTCCCACCAAGAGTAGCAAATTCTACCGAATGGGCTGATTACATGTCGGTTTCGTGATTTTTCTTTGTGTACCCGATGTAGCACCCGATCAAACACAATATATGTCCAAGAAAGAATGCGATGTGTTTCTTTAATCAAGGATGAGTCTGAGAAAGCAGACGGATGCTTAAAGCATTCAGAATATGTTCTTTACTTCCAAAAAGTACAGAAACAGACATTTTAGGCCTCTTATATTGCTGCCATCCTAAATTTGCTTTTTAGGAACAAAAATAATATGTTTACTGGGAAAATTACAGACCATATGCGATCGTTTAGCATTCAATCTATAGATCATGGCTCAAACATAATAGGCAGACACATTGCTGCTGCGAAACAACCTTCATTGATTCACGTTGACCTTTGAAGTGGCCTTTTAGAAATCTGTGGGAACCTCGACTACCTGTATATTCAATAACTTGCAGGTGTAAACTCTTTGAGATGGCCAAATTCCTTATGAGATAATTGACAGACATTGTCTTTTGCTTTTTCTTCTCCAAAATCAAATTAGTTGTAATGACTTTATGACGCTTTGATGAATTTTATGATTTTGTTGTGCAGTTATCTTGATTCACATTAAAGCATGATGCTTCACAAATTCAATTCTTTATTTTCTAATCTCTTTCATAAAAATTTTCCTATATCGAGTTGCATATTTAGCAACAATTGCATGTTCTGGCTAATGTTTGAATCATATATTATATTATGAGATTCGAATATCAGATAGAATTAGTTAGTTTCTTCTTCCAAGTTATCATAATGTTATCTTAATTTCACGGCTTCTGAACAGGAGAAAAAAATTAAATATGTCTTATTTTACACATTCGCTAGACTTATCTCTATGTGTATACTCAATTTACATCACTATACCATGTACTACGTTATTTTCATATGAAACACCTACCAATAAAAAAGTTGCCAGAACACTATTACAGATTATTCCTTTTATTGTTCGCCAAGACCATTCTATAACTTTGTGATAGCATGAAGCATTGTATGTATTCCAGGTAAGTTATTTCTCATAAACCAATGTTGCTACTTTATTATGGTAGTTTATTCCTTTTATCTAAAATCAGTCTCTTCCAAAAAATACTTCACTATGTGAAGTCACAGCAACTCGGTGTAATATATTGGATTACGACTGAAGCACTCTTTCATTGCCTTAGCTCATTCCAGTCAGAAAAAAATTTTGTGGTATATAATCTTACCTAAAGTCTCTTGGGGGAAGATGTAGAAGAAAAGAATAATCACGGAAATACTGGAGTGTAAGGATGTGCTTTACTTCTTGAGGGAAGGACATGGGGAATATCTAGATTAAAACGGTACCTTAATTTCTATTTATCACTACTTCCTTTTAGTTTCAGCAAACATATAGCGGTACCAAATGAAATCTGATTAAAAACTTCTATGTAGAAATCGCGCGATTCAAGAAGGAAACTTTCTTTGGGATATTTTGCTTTCGATACTAATACGATTTCTATTCAGATAATTCCATGATGTATAGTTGTTATATGAGCGAATAGAAATGTGAGCATTTTGTTATAATTTAATTGCAAATCTGACCGATCCTTCTCAGTTTCTATGTCATCAATCATAAATCGGTAATCTAAAGTGTCGTATATTTGTCATTCATAATACCGGTAATTTATTCTGCAAACAAAGATTCAGGATTTTCATGAAAGCCAAAAGAAAAATATTTTAAATGCATAAAAGAGTTAAGAGGTTGCTGGGTTCACCTACTTAATTCACAGTTCAATAATCTAAAACCCCCAAACACTGATAAGAGAATAATCGCTTGAGTGTATGAACAGAGACGCAAGACTCAAGAAGGGTTAACTACCCTTTATTTCTCAAAATAAATATGACAGAATTAGCTCCTAACTCGGAGCATACAGCAAAGCCTTCATTTGGTCTTGAATTTAATATGAAATTAAACTTAACTAGCTTAACTAAAGCTAACTGAAAGGTATAGCCGAAGCTATCAGGATTCTAAGTAGTTGACCTCTTAATCTTAATTAAGTAGGCGAAGCCAAACAAGGGCCTAAAGTACGGCCGAGCGTAGCAACAGCTTGGCCAAAAGGCCATCGCTCGCTAGTCAGGAACTCAGGCTCTCTAACGAAGTCGGTGAAAACATCGAGGTAAATATTACTTCTACTCATTTGCATTAACCGCGTTTCTGGAAATACATTGGTAGGAAATTGTAAGCTGAAGCTAGAATGGATAGGAAAGATGCATAGACTTAAAATAACTGTTATTAAAATTAGGATAAACCTTACAAGGTAAAAGGTTAAACTACTTTCTGCATACACGAGAAAGCATTTAAACGTACGAAAAGCGGTGAATCTTTACCTTGAAACACATTTTGCTTTCTTCAAAAAATAGATTATCAACCTACATAAATATTCTGTTTCAAAATTGTAGTGGTAGAAAATTAAATTCGTCGCTCAATATGTGCATATAATCTAAACCCGCATATGGAAACACAGGATACCACATTAAGTTTCGCATAAATGTACAAGATTTTGTGGAATCAAAAATCTTCATTGTATTGGTTATCACCCCTAGAATCCTTTATCTACACAAAATTAAAAATCTGGGTCTTGCTTTCAAATGTTTTAATTTAACATCTACATCTTAAATTAATGAAAATACAACAAAAACTCGACTATCTGGACATAAATCTAAGTCAAATAATGCCGTAATCTCTTGAAATCTACAAATGGACAGAGCAATGCCAATCACCGATAGTAACAACAAATTATCATTATCAAATGACAAGAAGATAAAAAAACTCAAATGACCCTTTATGAATTATGAACTACTGATCCGAACTATGAAATAATGTTTTGAGCTATAAACTTCAGTTTGAAGATTAATTATTGATAGTAATTATTGATGCAACCGTGACATGTGTCCTGTAATCCCATTTCACTCAATATAAGACAAAATCATATACCCAGGCAGAAAATAATTTATAAGTATGTGTAGTGTAATTTAATTACAAAAGTTTGATTATTTCTATACTGTAATGTTATTTATAAGTTATACATAGTAGTCTTGTTAACTGCTGTACTGTGTTTTAATGCAGTATTGTACCCATTATATGCTGTATTATACCCAAGGTTTATGAAACAAATCTAAATAATTGCCCCTCCAAGTTCTCAAGGGTATGCGCGAATGAAATGTCGTTCCCCTGATTATGTCTATGCTACACAGTTTATAAGGTATTTTCTCCCTCTTTCAGGGGCCTCCGTGGTGTAATAGTTAGCACACCTGACGAGTATTCGAGAGGTCCAGGTTCCAGTCCCGGAGAGAGCATCGCACATTTTTCACGTCTACTGCTTTAAAAATACCTAATGTCTCTACAGGTGTGCCCGAACTAAAGAGGGTGGCGAATGATGATTCTTCACCACCAGGATTGGCAGATGGGTGCTCTAATCCCCAATCGCTTTTTCAAACTGAGAGTATATAAGGTATTTTTTCCTCTATCAACATGCTTTAGTTGTGTAGCGGTTAGTCCACTCGGCGCATAATTGAGAGGTTCAAGTTCGAATTCCAGCGAGGGCACTGCACATTTTTCACATCTACTGCTCCAAAAATGCCTAATGTCTAAACATAAACATTACAAATACTAACTGATACTGCCATCAACCGGGGTGACTATCAAATATCGCCTCCAGGGAAAACACATATACACACACATGGTGTCGTAAGGAAGAGGTGCCAAGCTATAGGTGGTTACTGTGTTAGGATAGTATAGTTCGACCGTTTGAAACGCAATCCTGGCTGGCATTCTGCCAAAACATATAGCCTCGTCCAAAAGGAGCGTTATTATTTGCTGCGACATGAAAGCTCAGGTGAAAATCTTCTTTTCTCCGGAAAGAGATAAGCTGCCTGGAAAAAAAGTACCCATCTTTCCACCCTATTTTGAGAATAATTCGGTCAGAATTGCGCATGCGTTTTTTCGCTCATGGTAGCGGATGAGTCGGTCGAACTATACCTGTTTGATTCAATAGATTTAACAGTTTACCTGTTTGATTCATGCACTTAATAGAGAAGTTCCTGGTGTCCCACTCACTTATACTTCTACGTGTATTGTTTATCAAAGAGCATTCCTGTTTGCTTGTTTAAATAAGTGTTTGTTTACTGTTTGTCTAAGAGGATGGATGTCTTCGTAGAGAATTTTCTAAGAAACATTGGATTGTATTCATGTTGCACATGCAAAAAGCACAAAAGTAGCGACGGAGATATCTCTTTCATCGAAATAAAAATATTCAAGAAAGTAAATTTAGGGTAAATTAGAGCCAAATTATGCAATTTAATTCTTAGGGTTTCGCTTACATTAAATAATTTCTGAACACCGAAATTTCTATATTTATAAGTTTGGCTTAGGATATATAAAATCATTTAACCTTATTTGTTTGGAACTCGAATCAGTTACACTTCTTTATAAAATAATTCTAAATTTTTATAGAAATTTTGATAATATCCTCAAACCCTTTATTTTTTAAAAAGGAAACTGTTTTTTTTTAAATATAATTCTAAGCAGGGGCTTATTTCCGAATGCTAACCATTACACTGGAAAAAATGTTAATCTAATTAAAATTAAAATTTCATCTCAAATGCTAAAACTCAGTATTCAAAACTTTTAGCTGACATACGGACGAGAAACGTAAATCCGTATTTACTGTTGAAATGCATATCTCGAAACCCGCTTCTCAAATCATTTCACTTCAAAATACGATATTCATCTAAGAAAGACTGGCAAAACATATATTTCATGCGAATTTTTTTCAAAAATCCATACTTTCGTTGACGGTCCCTTACATGTACACTGGTGTGCAAAAATTAAGGACGAAGTCGAAAAATTAGCATATCAGCTGAACGAAGAGGCAGGGCGGACAGAAAGACCAATCAGGACATTAAGTAAGGTGATGTACGGTAGCACATGCGCAGATATGCAGGTAGACGTAATGGGGGAATGTCTGAGTAGTATGAAGCATGTTGTCGGTGTAAGATCAGTATTTCTGGCAAAGAGATTGCACGCCGTATAGCAGTTAAAATCACACCGAGTTGCTGCCTCAGCGAGAAATGGCAAATAATCAATCTGTTAGACGACATCCGGATGGTTTTACCCGAGGTCGAATCATTGGGAAGTTGGAGGAAGGCCGCAGTGTGACAAGTGTGGCTGCAGAGTTCGGAATTGCTCACAGCATCGTTTCGCGACTTTGGAGACAATTTCAGACTACAGGAACAGCTAACCGGGGGTTTACTAGTGGTCGTCCACGAGGAACCACACCTGCAGATGACCGGTATATTGCCTTACAGGCCAGAAGAAACAGGCGGCAGACAGCGGGAGAAATCGTTAGACACACGACACAGGCGACTGGACGACCGATATCGCGTTTTACCGTGGCTAGAAGACTGCATGGTGTTGGTCTGTTTGCACGACGGCCTGTACGGTGTGTACCTCTAACGCCTGCCCATCGGAGAAGGCGTTCTCTGCGGTGCCGTGAACACCGGAATTGGAGAGACAATGAATGGGGACGAGTACTCTTTACAGATGAGAGCAGATTTAGTCTGAGTTGCGATTCTAGACACATACACATCTGGACAGAGCGGGGAACACGCAATAACCCCTTCAACATCATCAAAAGGGACTGTTTTGGAGGTCGCGGAGTTCTCGTTCGAGCAGACATAATGCTTGGTAGCCGGACCGACCTTCATATCTCCCAAGGAGGTTTGTCACCTGGGACTGCTATTGTAACGAGGTTCTTCTTCCTTACATGTGTCTTTTCACAAGGGCTATGGGTCCTCAGTTCCTCTTCATGAACGACAACGCTCCACCTCATCGCACAGTTACTGTCGAAGAGCTGTTGGAGAGTGAAGATATTGAACACATGGATTGGTCGGCAAGGTCTCTGGATCTAAATCCCGTCAAGCATGTACGGAACTTACTAGGGAGACCCGTGGCAGCACGTAACGTATCGCCAGTAACGATTCCGAAACTGCGATTGGTGCTACAAGAGGAACGAGCAGCAGTGTTTCAACAGCTCATTAACAACCACATATCCAGCATGCACAAGTGATATGAAACCTGCCTAGCAGTCAGGGGAGATCATATCCCCTATTAAAGACCGGATGTTTCCGGCCTTCAGTCGCATTGCGCTCCATGCTACTTTTTCAATAAAGCTTTCTTTTATCCCTCTGATTTCTCTTTTAGTAAGTGTTGCTTACATTACTCATGTCCTTACGTATTGGGGATTTTACGGTATTAAATATGTTGATTTGAAAAGCTTTTGTACAATTGAATTTTAAATTGAAAAAACCGTCTCGTCCTTAATTTTTGCACTCCAGTGTATTTTATGACATGCAATCTATTTAAATTACCAAACTATTACTTTACGAGTTATTTGTATCATATGCAAAAAAAGAACAAAATATATACATATTTATTTTATTAATTTTCTGAAGAAGTTCTTTTTCCTTTTAAGTTGCATGAAATTTTCCTGACTGCCTACTTCGGATTCTGGAAGAAAAATGTAATTCCAACATTTCTTCATATGTGAAAATCATATACATCTTTTTGAGACTTCGAAGACATTAAGATTTTTAAACGTTGGATAGAATTATTGCAATATATCTGTCTCCGATAAAAATTTCATTTTCTGCAGCCTTTTTAAGTTCCCAGTCTAGCTCGCAATTTTAGATAACAAGAAATATATCAAGTTATTTGTTTTCTTTCCAAGAAGTAAAATACATAAATTCAATTTCAATAAATTAAACAAATATTATATCAGAAATAATTCGGTTGCAAGTATAGAAATAGAATTATTGTCAATTGCTTAAAGCAGAGCTGAGTATAACGTATGATCAGCTGTATGAATAAAATCAGTAAAAAATTCTTACATCTAAAAGAACGCTTTTTAGAATTATATCTTTTTTTCTTTTTTGATAGTGGCCATTAGCCACTTTAAGCTTTGGTCACTTCTGAAGCCAGAAGCGGTGGTCATTTTGTTATGGAGGCACTTGATAGGCCAAAAAGACATGCAATTTATAGCTACACCTTCTCCGGGATTCGATCCTGGGTCTTTCCATCAGAAGAATCAGAAGTTAAAGATACATTTTTGAGCTTAAACTAATAATGTTTGAGATAAATGTTATCTGGGATGATTCTATAGTGTTTTAGTCCAAAGAAACAGTAAGTGTTAGACGCTCACGCTTACGTTTTAAATGCATAAATCTTGGATAATTCCGTAATGTTTATTCCGAAATAATACAGATATCAGATAGTCATACTTGCGCTTTCGTTACGGCTCTTATATTTCGTAGTAAACAGAGTAATTTAAATTTTATAAATTGCTATGTTTACAAGGTAATGTAAGGGGCTTAAAAAGCGGAAATACGAATATCTGATAGCTGTAATTATGGTAAATTTGACTGCAAAGAAGTATGAAATCCAGCATAAAAATTAGCACATGTAAGCAAAAAGTTATCTTTGACTGCAGTTGGACTTCTGTGAATCTCAGATCATCTTTATCAAAACGTTCCTTTTAAGAAACAAATGCAAAAGGATTTGAAGTTCTTGAAAGCCAAGTTGCAGTGCTTGGTCAAAGAACGAGGGGCTGATCTTGGAACAAAAGTCCTGACACCATCAGTGGGCACATCTAAGAAACTGAAAATCAGGAAAGATTTAGGAAGAGCAGTGTTATTGTTTTTGTGACTAATCTCACTTCAGTAACATCAGATCAAGCCAACGAAATTCATCGTGACAAGGAAGCAATAATGGCCACGTCGTTGGCAAGAGCCTTGAGCACCATACAGGTGACAGTGCGACTTTGCTCAGTTCCGCCTTCAATTTTGAAATAGAGCACTCCGGCGGTCGTGTCAGAGGGTCTCCCACCCCTTTTTCCCTACCATCAACTTCTCAAGAGGACATTTAGCTCACTGCATATTTAGATTGCCCCATGCCGAAAAGATACGATACATTTTCGAACATCCACGATTTCTTCGGGATTCGAATCCGGGGTCTTCGGTATGGCAGTCAGAATTACGACCTGCTATACCGGCAGGGAAAACAATTATTTCATTAAACAGAAAAAACTGAAATGTATAATTTCCCATTGTTAAATGTAAACTATAAATTTCGGTTTTCAGTGGCCGAAATTGCAGATCTCTTTTATTTGCACTTTGAATTTCTTGGAAACTTCTGAAACTTTCTTTCATAGCAATTTGCTAAATGACGCAACTTTCACTAAGTCTCTGTCAGAGACGTTTCGGTCTCATATCACTTCTTTCAGTCAAACACGGGAATTTTCATTTCAGGTTTTATAACTTCTATCGTTTTTACCGCCAGAATAGCAACGCACTGGAATTTATTGCAGTTTGATGTGTGGTCACGTAAGAAAACTATGAGAACGCACAAAGTATGATAAGACCGTTTCGTGAATGATGGCACAAGATGATGCACATACACAGCCATGGATGAACGACGAAGTGCAGAAATTTACTCCAGAAAGTGGTTTAATCTGTCTGGCAGTGGCATTAGAGCAAACATTATGAATTTGTGTCATAATACTCTAGAGAACAAAGCTGTAACAATGGCTGTAAAATGGAGCAGTGGACGTATTTATAGTTTATGTTCCAAGCTTGTTGAATCTGCGAAAGAATGTCAAGACACGTTGAAATAAGTTTATAGAGACAAAGTTGTATCTTTAAATTGATTTTATGAATGGCTTAACAGTTTACTTGATGAGCAGTATTCTATTAAAGAGGCTGTTCGAATTAGTGGGCCTAGGACTTTCCGTAACGGCGAAAGTATTGAAAAAGTAAGACATTAACCAGAAAGAGCAAAAATAAATGCTTGCACATCCAAATATATTTAGGCAAATTTCGTGCAAGGATCCGTCGCCTAAGTTCAGAATACGTCGAAGCGGGCTCTTGGCTCTTTCTCCGTGGTAATGGAAAAGGCACCAGGTCTCGTCAAAAAGCACATTATGGCTTGTAGAGGAGTTGCAATGCTCAGTCATCCGCTGTATTTATCTGATCTTACATCAGCAGACTTCTTTCTGTTCCCGAATCTGAAACACCTTATAAGAAAAACGATTTTCGCCTATCGATATTCGAAAGATTTTCGCATTTCGCTAAACATCTAATTTATGTGACGAGATTCTGCATGCGATAATGATAGAGGATTTCATCCTGATTTAGTTTACAGAAACCATACAATCGTTGTCAATTGAGCACTATCATTTTGAAAGCATATAAAATATATTGCTTGATTTAGCTAAGAATCATTTGTTTATAGACACATTCACCGATTTTATTGTGCGATGTCTACTAATTGATTGCTAGCTTCAGGAATACTGTAGTATGCTAGCTTCTAACATCTGCGATTTTCTTCCGAGTCCAAATTAACACAAACTGCGATATTTAGCGTCAACTTTTTTTTACCTTCCTTGGTTATCCTAACTGCTGGAAGTCGCTTACCTTTGCATTTAATTCGGATTTTTTACCCATTTTTCCTCCCATTAGATATCGTTCTGTGCTACTTGAATATTATGCTTGACTTCAGTGAAACGGTATTATAGCATATCCATGTACACTGCATCAATATCAGTTGTTTCAACAAAATATCTATTCATTATTAAGCTTCCTAATGCTAATCTTACCTTTTCTCATCTTTTTGCTTCAAAAACTGTATACGAGAAAAACGGAAAAAAATAAAGCATTAACTGTCTTAATATTCTTTTGAATGCAACATGACGCTGTATACTCGTTTTCCTTGTATATCATGTGTATGAACTGTATGTTATCTGCATTAGAACAAAACAGAAGCCATCCCTCTTTTTCCTGTATCTTTCCTATTTTTCCTGTAGCACAGATACGTATAAATAAACAGCATTTAAATCATGGAATCAAATTTCTTGCTTTTCTAGCTCGAAATCAAGGATGTAGGTTCGATACTCGTATAAGTTCGGCTGTAGTTTTCTGTGCTTTTCTTGCGGGTATAATATCGTTTTACTCACTCTGTTCACACTTGGTAACTAATAAGACAGTTAAATGATGGTTTCGGCCACTGAAATGGCCGAACGTTTCGATCGAGTAGTCTTTCGCGACCAGTCGCCATCAAGCAAATTGTTCAGTTATTTGTAGAGATAATTACTACAGTTAGAGCAGTTTTGAACAGGAATTTGCAATTTTAAAATGATTCTGTAAATTAAATTTTAACTAGGTATATGAAACAAACATACCATTCAACGTCATATTTAATTTTCTTATTTAAATCACGCTTTTGTAAACTTTTTTCATAGCTATTATAATTTTACAGAAATGAGATTTTGTTTCTTACACTGAAATTTAAAATTTGAGCTTTTGTTTCTTATACTGCAATTTAAAGTTTAATATGCTTCATCTGCTGTACCAAAGTTAATTAATAAATAAAACATCGAACTCGAATAAGTGGATTTTTTTTAATCTTTGCTAAAACTACCCCGTTTAAGTGAAAGCATTCATTTTGAATGGAAAACAGGTAATGAAGTTTACATACAACGGGAATTTTTATTAAGTTTCAAGCGAAATGTCCATCAACTTATTTTCTTACTTTTAATTAATTAAATATCTTCCACGTACCAAGATATTTTACATCACAAACCCATGTTAAGTAAATTACACACCCCCCCCAAGACAAATGGCTAAACACATTTCCTTGAAAGCAAATTTCGTACACCAAAGGAAGATTTTCCTATAATTGCACCCAGAGCTTAGCAAGTTGAAGAAAATTAAATCCCCCGAAATTATTTCATTAATTTATATATTAGAGGAGTATTTCTAAACTCCAGCCTGCAGTGAAATATCGAACCATCGCATGTAATTACAGTTGTTAAGAAAGAGAATTGGTAGATATGGCGGGAATTCTTGTATGGCACCTCGCAGAAGATGTGTAAAAATGTTCGCTTTAAAGCTTGCTTGAGTTCGCGTTAAAGCTTGCTTGAGTTCGCGTTAAAGCTTGCTTGCTCAAGCTCAATGCTTGAGATTCATCACTTGAAACAGTATTTGTGTCTAACACTATGGACAAAAGAAAAAGCAGTAATATTTGTTAATGACGAGTCGCATCGTTACGCATGATAATGATCGCGAGGTGTCATGATCGCGAGTATTGTCACTATTCTCGGAGACGATGGTAATGGAAGGAACTGGAATATTCGTGATTCTTGCTGGATTCTATGATAATGTGATAATGACATCTTTGGCAATATGAAACAACTAGTGTTAGGATTTCCATTATGACAGCAGAGAGTAGGTTTACTGTATCTTAGGGCCCAGCGTGGAACATAACAAAAGGGAACATCCTGATGATGTAGACAAGGGTCTTAAAATCACAACTCCAGGGAAAAAATTATGCGACTCGTGAATACATATTAATTATTTATTTGCTACAAATACAGTGCTTACAGTCTTAGAGACACAAAGCTATGGACTCAGCTTATATCTGCGATTGATACTGAAGAAAAAATAAGGAATCAATAGTTTGTGACTTTGCCGCTGTATGCCTGTACGTCAGTCAACGTGACTAGGGTTATGTGGAAGAATTTTCTTCATTGGTAAGTCTGCTAGCCGACATCTGGTATTCTAAAATTTCCGGTTAAGGTTAAAGGTAAGTTATTTATTGGTTAATTCAACAATTTGGAATAATTTCAAATAAATATCAGCATAAAATTCAATATTTAGCTGTCGTTGTATTAGACTTACAAAGTATAACGAATGGAAATTTGTTTCAGGTCCAATCTTTAGACTTCAGATAGAAAATAAATGCAAATTAATATTTTTTCTTTTGTGTAATTTTTATTAGTATTTATGTATGTTTTGATAAATATTCTTTAAGTGAAATATGAATTTATTATTATTATTTATTTATTTACTGACCTTTTGGCTTTTTTAAAAGGTTTGTAGAGTTATTATTTTAATTAACCAGTTATTTGCAATTTCACCTTTATTATCACTTATCCTTTTTGTAGAATGCAAATCAGTTTGAGTGTTTTAGATTGAGGCTAGGGTTTCAGATTGAGAGACAGAGCGTATTTCTGCCTGTCGAAGCCAAGTTACTAGGTTTCGCCAGGTCTGATAAGACTTTATTCTTCGGCTCTGCGTTATTGCTTCCCATACTTTATTGCTACGCCGTTGAGAAGTTCTGAGTCAAATTAGAATAGTAAATAAGTTGTGTCCTTTGGATTTAGTTTAAATTTGAATTTGATTGTTATTTTCAAGTTATATCGCCACATGTGGTGGCTGATTTGTAAGCATGAGACATGCATTTTAAGTTCTAATTTAATAATAAGATTATTTTAAATCTTTCTTGTTACTACAGACCAAGCGATAACTCATTCGAAATCTGTTATGAGTTTGGAACTAGTTTATGCCACCAAAGAAAGTCAAACTCTATATGTTTTTAAAGTTTTATAAAAAGTGTTTTCGAGCACTCGAGCAAATCGGACATTCAGCTTGCAATTTGAGTTTGAAACAACTGGCTTACTTTACCTTCCGGAAATTTAGAGGATGATTGAGAACCTGCCACTTAATTACTGAGCATGTATTTGTACCTATGGCAATAATACTTTTTACGAATTGCAGATATGTTGACACTATTTTTAGCCAGCTTCTGTATAAATTCGAACATGTTTAGTCAGTTCATATTCATTCTCTTGATAAGACTGCAATCTGATGCAAAGGAATATTTACAGAGACAGAAAAATTTCAGACATACTTGTTGATCTGAATTTACATTTGCTTTTCATTCTTAAACTAGAGATAGTTTCAACAGAGGAAAATTTTAACAGTTATTTTTTTTTCTTATTTTTATTACTTTGTTTTTAATATTTATTTTAATCAATGTTTTTCATCGAACATAGAATAGAATAAAACACTTATTTTTAGCATAAAATAGAGAATTCATGGAACATGCTCTTCAACGGCCTCTGCTATTATCTGTCAACAAGTTGATTTGTTAACATTTCTTAATCTCGATTTTTATATTTTTAAACACGTTTGATTAGTTAACATTAATTCGCTCACCGGGATTTCCTTTTCAAAAAAATACCTAATTTTTAAGTTAACTCTTTCTTACTACTTCTATTTCTTCCATCGACTGCATCAGAATGATAATCAAGGCGATTTAAGTATCGAAAGAATGTGAAATTTAGAGGTCAGCAATGCACAAGCATCGATGCTTCTCTCGGGAGTTGCTTCCCTGTAGTTTAAGCTTGTTTTACTAAGAGTTTTCTTGCATTTCTGGAAAGGTCTGGAATATTTTGGAGTAGGGATCTATTGTTGTTCAACGCATTTATTTTGCGTTAAATATTTTAGCATTTCTGTATTCCAGGACATCACAGGGAACGGTGAATAAGTTTTGTTAATTTTTTTGTTCCTACAAATCAAAATATGAATAGACTTTTAGATTTGCCTTTAACCCTAGCAGATATGTTTTAAAGTTCTAGGCTTTTAATTCAGTAAGATATTTAAGCTTGAAGTAAATTAAAGATAATTAGGCTTGAATTTGCACATCTAAGCAACAATTTAAAAATGTTTTAATAATGATGTGTAAAAACATTTTCTATGTTCCATGCTTTGTAGCTCGCTCGAACGTTTAGCCAAATGTTCTGTTTAAAAAGTTAATAATATGGATTATTTAAAAAAATGTAATTTTAGAATAAGAATGGCTTACATAGTATGGCTCACAGATCTTCTTGTCTGTAAAAGCTTTTTGTCACCTGAACTTGATAGCATGAGCTATCACACGAGCTGCAACGTGCAAAACCATACATAGATAGATAAAACAAATTCTGGCCTCCTTACCAATTTACCAATAAATTCTTGTAAACTTTTAGGTGCTATACTAATGGCCTAAATGTGAAAGTTTCATTAGAGAAATCGCATGCGGTGCTTTTTTATTTTTACTGAATGAATTGGCGTTCTAATTTATTCTAAGATTTAATTTGCATTTTATTTTTTGGTTAAATTTTCAAGTGAAGAAAGCTGAAATTCCAAAGAAGTAATACAACACTTGAAGGTATATGCTAATTGGTCTCCTTCCTATTCTACAGGGAAAGAATGTGTAAACAATTTCGCTTGAGCCCAGATCCATAGAAAATTATTGCTATAAAGCTTGAAAATCAGAAATCTTGTTCATGTCTAGGGAGAAATATAGTTTGATACGTGATTTCAAGGTCAAGTCAAGGAAACTGCAACTAGACCGAATGTCAAAAAAATGTGTTTTTGCACCTTCTACTTGAACACCTTCCTCCACATGAACAGTCACCCTAAGGAGTATAGTCCATTTCTTTCAGTATTTCAAAAACAGCTGAGAGGCAATGTAATTAAAAAATAGCAATGTGAGGAGGAGCTTAACCATCCCATTTAGAATCCAGATTAAGTTCCTTGCAATAATTCCTCTAAAGTTTGAAATTCGAGACTCTTCGAAAAAGAAATTAGAATGTTGTTGTTGTTGTTTTGTTCATTGTCGTTCATGGAAGAATGGTTGCTAGTGTCTCAAGGAGGTTGGATTGCTACTTCCAGCCCAGGTTTGAGAAAGTGCTCCCTGGGGGGGGGCAACCTGAAGGTTTCCTCCCTCTCCTCTACCACAAAACTTTGGACTTTTGGCTTGCCATATCTGCAGAGTGCCCCCTGCCGTGAAGACACTGTACATTTACAAACATCCATGCCTTCTCGAAGATTCGAACCCGAGCCCATCGGTACCGCAGTAGGCTCCCATAATTAATGGGGCGGCAAAAAAGAATGATGAGGACATGAAAAGAACAGTTGTAAAATATTTTGAAGACGAATCTTCAGATTCCTTTTTCGATGGTATAAAGTTGCACATTAAACGATTGAAAAAATATGTTACGAAATAGAAAAAGATCTCATTGAAAAATAAATTATTCATTTTTTCCGTATATCTTTTAAAATCCTTTAAGACTAGAGATGTTTGAATCTAACAACGTATATTAAGAATGAACCTTCATATCAAAAATTTATTTTAGTTACTCGAGGAGAATACGTTTCAGTTTCTTCAGGGCAAATCAAAATCTTGCGTGGGTCGAAAATGCTTAGAAAAGGATGTTATGTTTTGAGCAAATCATTCGTACTTTTCACTCCTGACTGCAACCGGCTCCGGCATACTAATGAATACTCAACATCTACAAATTAAAATACCATTCCAGAATTTGAGGATGTATTTAATATAATCCAAATCTCATTTACATTTGCAAATTATATATAACAACAATAGCCTGACAATGCACTTATCTGAACAACGAGAATAAGCCCAGCGTAACTTTTACTAAACTTGAGACAACTTTTGTAATTTAAATATCGCAAACCCTAAACATAGGTGTCCTCATCTTCTGAAACGCAGCTAATTTGATAAATACCACTATAAATATGACCGCAGTGGATTCCATTTCATTCACACCCAAAATTCAGTTTCGTAACGCAATTCTCTCGCCTGCCAAATCTTCCGGCTTCCTAAAAAAATCTTGAATATATACGCTGTTGCCATTCCAGCAATGCATAAATTTTCTACTACAGTTGTTGCCAGACTTATGCTCGATGTATGTGAGAGGCACAACAAAGGATGTGGTAATATCGGTTCATGAAGGAGTCTGAGATCTTTTTTGGGTTAAAAATAAAAGCTTGTCTAACTTCGTTGCCGTAGTAACTAAAGATGGCAAACAGGTGTTAATAAGAGCTATTAGTCACATAAATAAACTAAAATGAGGAATAGATAACATGCCAAATATTTGAGATTACTCTAACTCAAATATTTGGCATGTCTAAAAGAAATATTGTGTCTTATCTCACTCGGTGACACCAAAGAGTCAGACCGAGTTGGCGTAAAGAAAGCAAGCATGAGAGCAAATGTCAACTTACTTGTCTAACTCTTCAAGCAGCTTTCGTTGTCTTTCTTTGTTGTCTTCCATGATGGCTTCGCGGTACGCAAATGACACCTTTCGCATTTTTGCAGAAATGAAGAACGCATTATACTTTATAACAAACTATACTACGATACTGCGATACTGCTGTGTTGTTCTGGGTATCTATTGCCAAGGCAATACTTCCCAGACATTCAAAGTGTAAAGTCCTAATACAGTGGAAAGCCTGAAGTGTTTCCTCTGAGAGGAAGCAAACTATACTATTTTCAGCACAATGAAAACATTAAAAAATTTTAAATAAGAAACTGGTGAGTATTTGTACTGCTGCTTTTTGTTTGGGTTACTGTTGCTTTAAAGATTTACTTCAAAATTTATTCAAGCCAAAACTATTTTTTGTGCGTTTAATCGAGGGCTAAAAAGACAAGAAATCATATTTTGGTTATTATTTAGTTATTTTCAGGTTTTACTTCAGAATTTGAAAATAGCATAAAGGATTTTTTCTGTTACAGCATAACACGCACCACACAATTTTTAAATCGAGATACATGAATAAACATTATCTATTGGCAACTGTGAAATTAAATCTGTAGTTTGCGTCTCTTAATATACAGTGTCTTACTTTTCAAAGTAAACATTGTCAATAATATTTTTTAAACTGTGTCATTCTATTTCGTTCTGGTTTTATTAAAATAATTACCAAAAAAGAAATGTTTGTTATGTCTAGAAAGGTTTTACCTCAGTCGAAATGACCTATACGGAATTCTCCGCTATTTATGCTCGCACTTTATGTAGACGTGAAGAACGAAATTTGAAACCCGTGGCGAAAGCGTTTCCGATCTTGGAAAGACTTTAAAAAACAGCAGACATTAATTACTGGACGCTAAATACTAAAGGTTACAAACTAGCATTCCATTTAATCATGGGTTACTGACCTACAAGCTGTCATTCAAGAATTTTAAAACAATTTTCGAAATCAGCCAACTAGTTTCAGTTTTGTTGATTTATGCTAATACTTTCCAGTAATGGGCAGTACTTAGGACCACTTCAACGAATATGTCATGAGTGATTTGATTTATCGTAACCCTTGGGCCAAAAAATTTGTCTTTTAAATCATTCTTTACAGTTTTGTTTGTATCTCAGTATGTAGTATCTGCGTTTAACAATAACCAGATTGTTAGACATTATTCTTAAAATCCTCATCTTTGTATCCTTGAGTAATTACTGAGATTGTTTTTAGCCTGTTACAGTATAACAGAAAGAAGATGTAAAGAGAAGACTTTTTCTATTTACAGGCACTTCTAAAGAGCATTAATATTGTTGCGTGCATACGAGTTCGTAATGGATTGAAAGGAAACAGAACCAATAATAGCTTGATAAAATTTATTTTACGAAAGAAACAATGTACAGTTCTGGAACTTTCCACAAAAATACTCGCAAGGCTCTTCTCAGTGTGACAGAGCATAATCAGTAGATATACTTTAGACTGCTAAGAACTTTAAACACAACGCAATGCAAAGCGCACCTACAGAGCGAAGATCATACAGAGATATCTCGGTGCTCCGAAGTGGACTCTGAACTGAAAGAACTAAGAACTGATCCTCTCTCCGGCCTAATACAGTTTTTTTCCTCGGCAGCTCAGAAATCTGTAGTATCTTCACTTTCTTGAAATTTCTGAAGAGCATATACTGTTAAAATTACACACTGGGACTAATTACAGCTATTCAATTACAACACCAATGCGGAGATCAGACCGAAATGCCGCCAACTGATAGCAAATTTTGGCCATAACTCGCTGAATTTGACATAAAAAATAAGTCCCCGAAACCATCGCTGGCTTGGCGATAACTCGCCAGTTTACCTCAATTTAACGCCTTTTACCTCAATTTAACCTTTAATCTCAACGTTAAAGTGACTTACCCCTGTGGTCTTATTTTTATAGCAGAGCTTTGTCTCTTTCAAGCATTACATGTTACATTGAACAAATACTACAATTTCACATATGTTTTCACTAAATTTATTTACATATACATAAAATTCGTAACTGTATTTTTATATTGCCTTCTTCAATATAGTATTTGCGAAGTTTCATTATTTGTCATTTATAGTTTCAGTTTTTATAAGTAAACCATTCTATATTTTCTAGTTACTATGTATTTTTTAATTTCTCATTATTTTGAGATATCTATGTGTGATACATATTTGTAAACCAAAATTTTAACTGAAATTTGCAGTAGCCCCTTAACGTTTCATTTTAATTTGGATGTTTCCCCTGTCTGTTCTTAAAATAATAATTACTTATAACAAACCTCTCTACCTGCGTCATTTCAACATTAACAATCGCCATCATATGACTTTTACATAACATTAGTAACAAGAACAAGCCATAGGAATTTATCTTTTTCCTCTACGCTTTCCAGCTGATCTCTACCATTGCCAGTGCCAAGCAGTCTTCCCAATATCTGGAATATTTTTGATGGAGGAAAAAAGACGTTAAGCGCCGCAAATATCTCGCCCACTATCAAGAACATCACTGAGCTGCGGAATCTCCTGACATAGCCAGAGTTCCGGATACATAAGCACAAGAGCAACACAACAGCATTTTAAGAGCAATTTGAGAATTTCTCAAGAAACATGTATATCTACTCCGTAAAAATTGACTAAACATTTAAGAATTCATTTGTTTTTAATGTTATTATTTATATTTTTACGCTGTTATTCATTCATTATTATTTGTTTTATTTGGCATGCTGCTTTGGATTCAGATAAATACTAGTAAACTTTAAGATTTTACACATAATTGTAGGGAGATAGAAGATTGTAAGGAGATAAGAGAAATTGAGCCTTTTCTGAACTTTTGAGCTGAAGAAGTGTGCACGAAAATATAGAGTAGGAGATTCACAGATTAGTTGATGACGAATCTTTTGATTTAGTAGCACATGAAAGAATATTTCTGGGAATAGTGTCTTTGGCATATTAGATACTCCTAGAAAAAAGATTGAAACTGTTGGGAATAAAAAATGTTTTAAGAATATGTGTAATTCTGGAGGTCTCCGATCGGTTACTGAACGTGCGGTTGTCAAAATCTCAAGAGTTATTGAGCCGATATGATTAGGGCAAAACAACAAGATATAAGAGTTTTAATCAGGACATTCGTAGAATTAAATATTTGTTCATAAAAATACCAAAGTAATTATTTTGTGTTTGGCATAGATTTATTCAAGAACTCTATCGATTTCGAGGGAAAACGGCTACAGGCTCCTCATCATCAGGAGCAAAGAAATCTGCAACGAAGGGAACATAATGGTACAGGAGTAAAGCTAACGAGAATGTAGCGTTATCTGTCGGCAGCAATAGTAACGGAAATTGAAAAATTAATTTAATATTATTTTAAAAGCGTTAGGAAGGATTTGATTAAATTGGAATGGACTTAAAGTCATTAACTAAACGAGGTCTATCTTTGTGAAAAGCTTAACAAAACTAACTAACAGATGGAAGAAATATTTTGGTTAATTTTTGCAAAAGACAAAATTATGATTAAAAGAAGACAAAATTATGATTAAATTTCCAATAAAGTTTGACTTTGGGTCTGCAAACAGAACACGGCTGACTCACGTCACACCGCGCGCATTACTGCTGCTAACAGCACATTCTTCCAGAAAGCTCCATTTATAGATGTGAGTAGTTAGTTTATATGTATGTGCATAGCGGTAACATAGTGGGACAAGACCTTTTACGTTAATGTTACATATTGTTAGGTCACTTGAATTGCGATTGTTGCCTGTTTCAGGTAAGGGAAGGTAAGGGATTAGGATATTCTTTCCCAGAGTTCTTGTTCTTAATGACAAATACAACAAACTGCTTATTCAAAGGAATTGCTTTGACTCCGTACAAGGGTCAGAGGACCTATTCCGCGCATTTCATTCTTTTTGGCCTCTATAATTCCATTAAGTGTACTATGTAATAGTTAATCAGTAGTCGAATGAATAAAACCTATATACTGATCATATGATCCCTAAACGGGCTGCCTAACTGATTATTTTCATGGTTTTTCCCATCTGAACATAAATACGAGCCAGCAGCTTTCCTTAGGAAGTCCTTCACGATGGTATCCTTTTGCTGAGGTAGGCTACACTCGTTTGCTTATAGTCTACGCTATTAACTTACAAACGCCACTGTAGATTCTTTATCTCACACATTTCATCATATATATTTGGAACTTTATAATTTACTGTCCAACTTAGAAAGTTTATTTATGCCCACAAATGTCTTTAGAGATGTCACGTACATTACCTTAAATGTTATGGAAATATCTCTAATAAATTAGAAACGATATCTCAAAAAATAAACTTAAGTTAAACGAAATCGTTTAATTGAAAGACTGACATAATGTTTAATAGAATTCATTTGGAACTTTATTCATTTGAAACTTTCGAAATAAAGAAATTCGGGAAATGCGAAAGAATAACTACTTCTGGCTACTGTCTGTAGGAAAGTTTCCTCATACTTCAAAATTATTGACATGAGTATCAGTTTACGTATTACAAATCAATACAATATAAAGTAAGATGGCTCTCCTTAATCGATATATAGATAAAAATACTCCGATAGTATTTCAAAATTAAGAACTAGCAAATCCAGATATTTCCGGTGTTTTCCTCGAGATAAAATCAATGGAAATAAATGCTTCTCTCAAATAAATTGTTACTGAACTAGATGAATTCCAAAACTTAAGGTTAATCAAAAGGTTAATCATTCTTTTTGGTTAACGTAAATGTCGAGGAACGTACTGAACTATTAAGCAACTTATCGTTGAGTTCAAATAACTAAAGAGGTACACTCAAGAAGGGTTAACTACCCTTTATTTCACTCAAAATAAGATGAACAATTAGGCCTTTTCTCGGGCTTACAACAAAGCTTCTACTTGGACATAAACTCAGAATAAGAAATAAGAACTAAATTATAACTAACTAAGCGACTTTCTCTCGAAATAAGTTGAACATTCCTTAACTATTCCTTCTAAATTATTTGCGTTCAATGCGATTCTAAAGATTCATTCAAGTAGGGAGTTGTAAGTGGAAACAAGAATTGATAGGAAAGTGACTTTAAAATTAAAAAAACTGTTATAAAATTAAAATATACCTTACAAACTCTTAATCACGAAAATAGTTTATTAGCTTTTATCTGAATAAACTTCAAAATTAAGAGACAGATAGTTATCATAGTTACCGTACTTGCAAAATTAAAATAATTTATGAATTCGTGAAATTTTCGTTTTTAAAGAGAAAACCAAATCAGTTTTGTTATGAGTTACTTGCTTGAGATTAATTTTAATCGAGCTGAGTAATAATGATTAGCTGTCATTAATACAAATTAATTTTTGAGTAAGGAAGAAATAAGATTTCAAATTATTTCTAAGTTTCATAAAACTCAGTGTCTTAAATCTACTATTAAATCCATATATTATCACTTGAATATTAATAATATTATATTAAATTAGGAAGTATTAAGTGTATATATGGCTTTAATTGTGTAGAAATTAAAATAAAGTCCTTACGACCTTATTAGACTGACAAGCGTGTTTCTCGTCGTCTGAAATATAGTGGCATAGCTTTAAAAGCTACAAAGGACCTTTTTATTTAACTTAAATAAAAAGTTCTTTATAACTTCCTTAACTATTAAAATTAAATAGAAGGCTCCTTGTGTTTAACTCAAAACACTGGCGGCACTCTAAATATGCGGCGAGCCGAAAGACTCTTGGTTGGTTTCGTGGAAGGGGAGAGGGGTGGAAGATCCTCCGACCCGTCCCCCCAGGGTGCTCTCCATCAAAATTGGGGGTCGGAACTAGCCAAATCACACTGTCACCTGTTAGGTGCTCAAGGCAGTTGCCAACGACAGGCGTAATCTAGCGCTCCTTGACACGAGAAATTTCGTGGGCTTCGGCTGACTACGTGAAACAAGTGAGCATAAGCAACAACAACTTAAGCAAACTCAATAGTTTAATAGCACGTTTTAACATCGACTAAAGCCAGAATATTCCCTGAGAGAGTTGCAATATAAAGTAAACAGCAGATGAGACTCCAAAAGGTTTGAGACCTACCAACGGCAGAACGGTAAAGTCGCAGAACACTGGTTTCTCGGTGGGAAGTTTGAATCCTAACGAACTGGCTGGCTGCATAACCGCTTTTGTAGTTTTCCGACATGTCAAATATGTATACGAGCCAGTTTTCTTTAGAAATGTTTCCAAGCAGGCGTTGTTACTCTTAGGAAGATCGGAACTTAATAGCCCTCGAGTGCTTTGCCGTAATTAAACAAGCCAATCAACCAAAAGCTTTGATACTAAAGCATTCAAAACCCCTGATTTGAATACTCTACCGTCTAATTTGCATCTTGATGAAAACTACAGAAAAGCTATACTTAAGGTTTCAAATCATAATAATTGTTTAATTAACATAAAATACTTTACAAATATTGAGGAGTTATCAACTCATCTTCAGACAACTTGCACATTTACAGGTTTATAATTCAGTACATCTCATTTGTACGTTATGGTGTGTTAAGTAAGGCAATAATTTACAAATTAAAAGATTCAATAATTCTATGTATAAAAATTTTTAACATTTAGGCCACCTGACTTGAAATTTAATGTTATCAAAATCAAATCTGCTGAAAAAAAAACACACCAGTTTTGTCTTCAGCTAATGACTTCTAAAAGCGGTTGTCATTATTCTCAATTAGGAACAGGAATCACTGCGACTTTTGACAAGTACTAAATCTTTCAAATAAACGGCACTTAAGGATCAGCAAGGCATGAAATGCAGTTAATCTTCGCTGTTTTAAAATTTTCTTATGCCAAGTGATCGAATATACGTGATGCAAATTAAAATGGGATAAAATAATGTTTACGTTAATCTTATATAATGTAATCAAAATATTAATATCGAAATTGCAGAGAAAATTATAAAAGATATGCAGTATTCTGCAAAAAGAAATATTAATTCCATAACAGTCAAAATACGGCTGAATGATATTTCTCAGTGTATTCTGAGCGAAGTACAAAAAGTTTCATCGTCTGCAGTTAGATAAAACTGTTTATAATAAATTCTCTCCATAAGAAAATACATATTTGGAATTAATAGAAAAGCAGTTTGGAAGTTGTGTAATAAAAACGTCACATAATATTATGTGAATCAAAATAAAGATGTAGATTTTTCTAATATGTTTTTAATTTTTAAGTAGAATATCTTTATGTAACAGATGGAATTAAATTTTTAACTTCAAGTATCATTACTCCAGATAACATCCAGCCCCACCAGTGGCCGATAAGTTAGCTTTGGGGTTCGAATCTTTACGAATCGGCTGACTACGTGTTCATTTTAGTGTTTTACCCCATGTATAATGTACATACTAGCCAGTTTCCCTTAGAGCGTTCTCTACGAAAGCATCTCTGCCCTTAGGCAGATAACCCTTGAATGCTTTGCTGTAATTAAACAAAGCAAACCAAGCCAGGTGACAGTTTTAAATATTGTTGCTAATCTTTTCTACAATTTAAATAGACGAACATTAATATGTATCTTAATGGGAAGTTTTAAACGCAGGGTAGAGAGCCGCATGCGGCTCTCGCACGAAGAATAATTATTATTTTTATTTCAAAATAAGATAAAATACTTTTCTGTTCTTGCTTGTATGTCGCCATTTTGAATGTTAAATAAAGTTTTTGCTGTGTTCCATCAATGGAGTTTGCTTCAATTGCAAAAGAATGTCACACAGGTAACATCTCTCACAATAATACGACTCTTCGTTTCGGCAGATAATTCTTTAGTGCTGAAGCTTATTACATTTAAAAAAGAAAACAAATCAACATAACATATTTTCATTGTTTTAAGTGATACGTTATTTTTATCCCGGCCAGTAGTTAAGATATCTGAATATGAGGTCTTGATTCCATTCAGTTTCTTTGATTTAGCTATCAAGCACAATAATACTTAAGGCTGATACTTAATAACTTCGAAGGTCGTATTCTGTCATGCATTGAGTTAAAGGAACATTGTTCCATGTCGACAAAGCCAATGAATGGTTCTTTGACTCCCTTCAAATTCTTTAAGTGGGTTGTCTGGCAACAATCTATTTAAAACTGATTCTTAGTGTCTTAGGATATCTTGTTGTGCCACGCGATGGGCAAGTGAATCATTGATCTGTTAAGAAAAAACATTTAACTGGTTCATATATTCCATTAAAGTTCTTATATAGAGATATCAGGAACCATTCCATTAAAAGCTGTTGTTTAATATCTTAAGAGCTCTAAGTCTGTCACGAACTGAGCTAAGGAACCATTGTACCATACAGACTCCATTCGAGTTCTTTGATTGGGATGTGTGACAGCACTCTAGAGCTGATGTTAAATGCCTTAAGAGATATTACTGTTCCTTCCTTTCTTTTCCTGTTTCCTTTATTTTAAAATAATACAGGGCGATAATATTTAGTGGAACAAGTTGAAAATTGGTACGTCGTTTATAATAAACCGAAGCAAAATCTCATTTCCGGAATAATAGCCCATTTCTCGGCTGCAAAAAAGAATACGATTATTTTTTAAGGTCACATACGTAAATAAATGAAATTAGAAACGCATTTTCTTATGATGTAATTTACTCTTAGGCGAAAGCGAAAATGTATCTTTTCTGGCCCAGCTGCTAATCGGAAACCAATACTGGTTTGCTACATCAAAATTTTAAAAAGGTTAATCCGTAGTAAACAAAAATTATAAGTTTCTTTTTAATAGCGATATGTGTATTGACTAAAGCATGAAATTTCTCAGTTATCCTATTTTTTTCATATATAGTCATCAGCTAGTACATTACAGCTTTCATTCCTGCCTTACATTTAAGTATCAGCTATTCTGAATTGTATTTTGAATTACCAGAGAAATTTGTAAAAAAATATTAAAGTATCCATTATTTTTTTAATTATTTGCACAATATGACATTAATATTTCCTCGGTTTAAAGGTGCTTGAGCGCCAGGGTACCCGGTCGCAAGGCCCTAACACTTATCGAACACGTTAAAACTCTAACCCTGTTGAATAGGCTAGCTGGAAAAAGAAGCTCACAAAGAGCTTCCTCCCCATGTAACGTTAGTACGAGTTGGTTTCCTTAGAACCTCCTCCAAGGCATTGCTTCCTTATTAGGCAAATAGACTTGTAGGCTTTGCCGGATTAAAATTACCTAATCTATCACGTAATTTTTATACTGAATCTTTTCTGTATTTTTTATTTATGCCGTTAGCTGTTATGCTAATGCAAATGGATTTGTGAAAATTATTTTTTAAATTTAGTATTAACAGTTAAATTTAAGTTAAACTTTGATTCACATCAGTTACACTTGTTCAGACGGTAAGACGAGGCAACTTAATAGGCCACGATAACGAATTTAAAAGCTAAAGAGCTTAATGGCAAATCATACCTGTCAGAAATGACTGTCCACGTGATACTTCGATTCGTTAGTACCTTTAGTTTTGTATTTTATAGCGAGAGACTATAACATATTTGCTTGCTGTGGAAATCGGCAAGTGACATAAAGCGCTTAATTGAAAGGAAAGAACCAGATGCGGTGTCTGACAGGAGTCATTTTTGTAACACTGTAATCCTCTAAAGGTAAGTAGTTTCAATCTTGATTTAGTTATATATTAAAAATTTTTTGGTTTAGCTGTAATAATTCACTGATAGCGGTGAAATAATATATGATTTAATCTACCTATAGACAAGTTTGTTGAAATCTGAAAAACATGGCTCACCAGTACGAAAAAGAATAGATCTAAGAGCGAGAATTTTTAAGAATAGTTAAATTTACAAATTTAAACACTGAGTTAATTTGAGTTAATTTGAATTTGTTTGAATATTCGAGTTGCAAAAGCACCATAATAGCCTAATATTTGCTAATATTTACTTTTGCTACATGATGAAATTTTGAATGAATCTTTTGCAATGCTTTATAGAAATTGAATTAGATGTGTTGTAAGAACCGTTTTAGTTTTATAACCGGTTATATTAAGTTAACACACTTTCGTATAAAGCCTCGTTTCATTTACCTCCCTAGTGCATTCTCCCTAAGAAGACAAAACTCTATAGAGTATTTAGTCGACAGAGCAAGGGAAGGAAAAGGCTAACGTAAATAAATAGCAAATTAAGCATGTTTACTTAGACTAAAACAGTTAACTTTCAAAAGATGTTTTGTTAAAGCAATGAAAACAGTAGCTCGGTTATTAAACGATCAGCAAGCAGATCTTTGATGCCTTCGAAAAGATAAAATTAAAACGTAATTTATTCCTAAAGGTTTAAGAAAATGAAATTTTTTGTTTGGAAAGGCACTATTACGAGTTTCATGAAACATGATGTCACTCCTGAACAAGAAGTAGATTTAGAGACTTTTAATGATTTTCTCTTGTTACAATGTTATCTTTAGTCTATAATGTTTTTGTAGTTTTGTGTTTGACTTTAGATGTAAATTTTTAATAAATTTGAATTTCAGTAGACGATTGGAATCATCAATTAGAGTTTGAAACGTGCTTCAATTCCGGATGCGAAAATGTTTAACTTTACAGTCTATTTATTTTTTCACATAAGCAAGAAATCAATTAAAATTTCTTTAAGCGTAAACTGCAGCACATTCAGAATGTCCGTGAGAAAGATGGAAGAAATCTTAAATAAAAGCTTGGAATCACCTCTTAGAATTTGAAACATGCCTCATTTACGGGAGTAAAAATTTCATAATTAGAGTTTTTTTTTTTTTTTTTGAGCAGGGACTTTAAAATTCAAACGCATATTAACATTGGAAAAGCTAACAAAAAGTATAATTTATATTAAAAATCACATTCAACATTTCATAATTTGAATGTCCATGAACATGCAAAGTAAGCATCTTGATTGTAAAGCTCATAAGTGAGTCGTGTAAATCTAGAACTGCATCAATCGTATGTATTTCATTTAAGCAACCTAGAATAAAATACCTTTTGGAAGCAACGTAATGAAAGAATTGCTTATTTTCAACAGCGGTGTCAGAGTTAACAAAATTTAGCTTCCAAATTAGAAGTCTCAGAAACATTCTAAAACATTTCCAATTAACTTTAAAAGCTGTACGTGTCCTTAGCAGTCTTTCAATAAAATTAGACTTGTGACATTTGTTTCATTACTTGTTTCGCAGATTGCAACCTGACAGTTCTGATTGTTGAGCAATTACATTTTTACAGCCTTATCCAGTCGCATGAATTTTAAATGCCACACAAACAAATAAAGTTTCCAGATCCTTAACTGCATTGCGTAGGAATAAAATGCCTTCTGTAGTTAATTAGCTTAACGGAATTTTGAACCCACGCCTTCGTATCTATCACGGTAACTCGCATACTTTCGCAGTAAATCTATATTAAATTTTCTTTGGATCTGCCACATCGAGATTCATATTCTGTATATTTTTCACCTTCCTTAAATTTCTGACACAATGAAGAATTTTTCTTTTCTTTATAGCGTTCTTCTTTAAATCTTTTTGGAATATCATGGGAGTGATCACTTCAGAAAATACATTTAAATCAGAATGGAAACTGAGTATACCATTTTGATCCTTTGTCGCTCATGATTTTATTTCAAGAAAGTCACTAATATTTCAAAAGAGCTATAATCTTTATAATCTTTTTTAAATTTACCTAAATATAAATATTTCTTCAATTACATTTTCAGTTTAAGATATCACCTTTTTCAATCAATAAGCAGATTCAAAAGTCAAAAAGGTCTAATTATCACTCATAAAAAGCGTTCTTGCACAATTCTTTCTTCAAACACAATGTCTAGCTCGCGAAATACACTTCAAAAATCCTTAGACAAAATATTTGAAATCCTTAGAAATAGCTATTAAATTTCGTAAGATTTCTTTCAGTATGAGAAATATATTTATTTTTTAAAAAAATCTGTTACGGGATAAAAATCCTTACTGATTCGACATAATAATTAATTAATTATTCGGTTAATTATCTTTGTCTTATTCAACTGAATAAATAAATAACAAATTCTGTCTCATGTGCTTATTAAATTGTAATTTTGAAATAATTACCTAAACATAATGTTGTAACGTTCTACTCCCTATCTGTTGTGTAGAATCTGGAGAAATAGTGATTGAACTAAAGAAGGGTTAAAACTACCCTTTATTAAACTCTTTAAATTATTTACAATGCGTCAACTTGACGCTAACATACTACGCCTCTGCTTGGGTGGTGACTGAAACAGTAGAATCTAAACTCAAGAATTCAAGATATTAACAAATAGCGGAATTAAACTACAGGGCTCATGCAGTCCTGTATGCTGCAGCGCGTATATGAGTCTAGTGGTAGCAAGATAATAGCTGTAAAGCCAAGTCTAACCAGCAATAAATGCTAAGCCGAAGCTTGCGTTACAACCCCGCACAGAGATTTCCGAGATTCTTTAACTTTCCATACTAGAACATCGATATTCAAACTCTTTCACCCACTGGTAGAATTTGCATTCCTTACGCGCGCTACCGAATTTAAATATTCTGTTACTGACAATTAGGGGAATGAAGGGTTATAGGAAAATAACTTAAAATTAATAAATTTAACTGGTTATTTAAAGTAAATATAAATCCCTACAATGTTATATGAGTGCAACAACGTGTTTTCGTAACTTCAAATGTGAAGCCGAAGTGGGAATAGCATGTGACGTAAGTGGAAAGAATATGTAGAAAATATTTTGATACTTCTCTAGATATTTTGAAATTTCTAACACGAAATTCATGTTATTTAATTGACTTACTTTGTAAAATCAGTTTTTTTCTCGTTTCTTTTTTTGCATTCTTAATTAGTCCGATTATTCTCTTATATGTTCCCAGCAAGTTTTTATTTTAGTACTTCTTCTGAACTTTACAAAAGAAATGTGATTTCGGATTATTTAATATTACTTTCTTCATGTACAATTTTTCCCACAGAACTGCATCGTGCAATATAACTTATTACAATTGTTAGAAAGATTGAGATTTTTTTTCCAAACCTTTTACTTTTAGGATCAGATAAAAAATATATCGTTTGAATATAAGGTGAAATAAATATTAGAAAGTGCTTTAATTTCACATTCTTCTATAAGAAAGTTTTATATTTTCTAATCCTAAATTACTTAAATTTTTAAAAATTCTGTTTCTTAGGTTCAGTTTGAGAATAAAAGAATTTAACGGATAGAAATAAATGCAAATTCATTACAAACGTTATCGTTAACTAAACAGAACATGGAAAAGAAAAAAATCTACTTTTGCAAATCTCTGATTTTTAATATCAGATATGTAAATAAAGTCAATCTTACTGCTCAGTTTTCTGCAACCTTTTCTTGGTTTTTTCAACTAATGGTGGATTTTAATTCTAAATAACGTTTAATTAACCGCTCATTTATATAAAAAATAATTAGATCTTCATGAATCTAATGTGTTAAAAATGTTGTTTTTTAATCTAATGTGTTAAAAAAGTTTTCGATTGGTTCAATACTTTTCAGTATAAATAAACTGATTGGGGATAAAAACCATTACAGATTCGATTTAACAATTAATTAACTATTCGGTTAATTATCTTTAAGTATTTTACTTAATACAGAAACAATAAATTCTATCTTATGTAGGTTGATTTTTTACGGCTCTCATTTTAACTCGTTGATTCTAATTTGTGATTCTTCTGAAACTAAATTTGTTTCCTTTATAAAGTATTAAAACATTTCCCTACGTTTTGAAAGCACAGGGAAAAGTATATGTTACGTCAAAGAGTGAAACATACCTTTAAATCATCTTAGCTGAAAAGCTTTAATTATCAGAAATCGTTTAAAAGTTTCTTAATCAAGGAAAGTAATGAAAATATTCCTTATTCAAATTCATCGTTTTTGAACTTATATTCTCTATTAGCTTCCATTTCAACAACTTTTCCCTTTACAAATGATTAAATGCAATTTTGAATGCTAGCATTTGATATATGTGATCAGTAAATTTACGGTAAACAATTATCTACACTTATTTTTTGATCCTATCGAAACTAAAGTACGAGTATATGCCATTTCGAAATAATTAAATGTATTTATAAATAAATTTAGTTGCATTCTATAATTATGTTCACCTATTCGATTTGAGATAAAGGTGTCACAAATTTAAATATAACAGTAGGCATTTTTATTCTTATATCATTTAAACGTAGTGCAAATAAACAGCTTGCCTTAAAATAAATGAGAAAAGACAATTTTCTTTACTCAATACGTCGTCGTTAAATTACAGAAAGAGTCGCTAAAGGTACTGCGTAACGCTGAAACCCCAGTTAACCTAACTAGTTGGGGCGAAATCATCTTTGATGAAATTTTTTCTCTGTGAAATTTTGATTAAAACTACACGTTTAAAAGAAATACAAGAACTGAAATTTTATATTATTGCATGCTTACGGGATCACAATATATTAAATGCTCACAGAACCGACTGTAGTTTAATAAAATTTATTTTACGGAGAGGAACCATTAACATTTCTGGAAGTTTCCACCAAAATACTCATACAGCTCCTCTCAGTATCGCAGAGCACAACCAGTAGGTCCACTTCAAACAACTAATAACGTTAAACACAACTCACTGCAAGGCGCATCTAAAAAGCGAAGCTCTCACAGTGTTATGTAATACTATATCTTAATTCAGTTTTGTCAGTACTTGAATTTTATTAATTGGATTTCATTTTGTTCTATTGAAAGTAAATTTTTTAGCTGTAATTAGTTAACTTTAAATTTAAGTTAGGTAATGTTAATTATTTTCCTTTTTAAGTGAAGTTTGGTAAACTTTTAATTTTGTTTTTGAACTTAAAAATTTACCTTTGGTTTTACTGTACCGTTTTGTTTAATTCTGTTTAGGTTTGACCTTTAAGGTTATTTAACTTTTAAATTTTAAAGTTATCTCTTTGTTACACTAGTTTGGTGTGTAAAATTTAATAAGATTCTGTTTAATGTTTACCCCTCTTTCTGGTAAAGTTTAAGAATCCATATTTTCTGACTCTGGTGGTAAGGTCAACTATTGTGTTCAAGAAACGTGATTTTTATAGAAATGATTGCTCATGAGAATAACTCCGTAATTGTAGTAGTTCAACTGTAAAACCCTTTTCGTAGTTAATTGAATTGAATTAGTCAAGTGCTAGATTTTGCAATTTATTACTTATAAATTGCTTAACTTTGTTGAAAACTGTATAATAGATTTATTTTCCTACAAAATTGTTGTAGGGGATTTTCGTTTCTCAGAATTCTTATCTGCAAACAGCGGCCCGGAATTCTTTTGCCAAACGTTTTGCCATATGTGCTGTTTAATATTTTCTGCACCTTTATCGGAAAGTTCTTTTGTATGCATTTGCTCTACGACGGAATTCTTACGGGGGTGGCACTTGTGACCGTTAAGGTTTTACCTATGTTGGAGTGACACCCTGTGCCAAGCTAGCTCCAAGAATTTTGTTTACATCGCGTCTCAGCGGAGGAGTGTTTGACCTCGTTCCTTCGCCTTGAGAAGGGTATTTGAAGTTTTGGAGATGTCCGCCAATTTCTGGTATCCGGCGAAGACTTTTCCCACTTCCAATCACCACGACACCAAGAAGGTTGCCGAAATTAGGCGACATAACTTAAATCATTCATCGTGAAACACCAGGAGCCCGCCAAATGAAGAAAAAGCGGCTACAGCGTTGTTCGAGAGGCAACAGGCAGACCAAGAACGATGTTTGAAACGGAAAAGCTGAGGAGGAAGGCGAGAAACCTGTTTTAACTGCAAAGTACATCCCAACAGAGGAGAATGGAATGAATATAGAAGAAACTTTGAAGCGATGGAAAGGAAGAGAGCCTGGCCTCAGACACTTTACTCTAATTTAACCTTTATTTTTTGTTCGTACAGATTTATTTCCAGGCGAGAGGTCATGTAAATTTCCCTGCGAAGACCCTGTCATGTTTTGTAACAAGAGCCGTATGAAAATCTTAACAGCGAAAAAATTAATAAGAGGTGGTCCCCATCTTCGCATGTGTGAAATTTAATAATTTATTTAAAGGTATATTTATTTGTTGTTTCTACAGGACTAATGTTGGCACGCCACCAACTAAAAATGTAACTATGTACCACAGATTTAGTACCGCTGATTTGTTTTTTTTAATTTTAATATTTAAAACACTGAACCTATTTTAACTATTAGAATGGGGTTTTGATTGGCTTTACACAACGCAAACGTAATCTCATTTGTCTAATGATACTATGTTACACCTACACTTGAATTGATATCTTTTTACACCTTATACCTTGTTGAATGCATTATCGTTTGACATGATAACTCTAGATATATTCTTGAATTGTATTTACACTTGACTTATGGCACTACAGAATTTTATAAGTAACTTAAGAATGTTTACGTTAATATATAACAACAGATATCTCAATAATCCGTATTCAGTTCTGAACTAAACAACTGAGAAAACTGAGAACTGATGCTCTCTCCGGTTTTATATAGTTTTCCTCTGGCTTCCGAGAAATTTCTAGTACCTTCAATTTCTCGAAATTGCTGGAACGCATACACAGTTACATTTACATATCCAGTAATCACATTTATTCAGTTGCAATATCCATTACAGTTTTACAATGACAGGACAAAAATGTCGTCAAATGATCGCCTAGCTTAGCGACTTTAAATGTTTTCTCGCCTAATTTGGTGACAAGAATTATACGTCAAAACAATTCCTAGCTTTCCGATATCTCGCCAATTCAGCGAGATAGCCATTTGCACAATGTTAAATAGACTTGCCTCTGCATTCTTACTTTTCAGGCAAAGTTTCGCTTCTTTAGATTTTTATGTTACTTCATGCAAAAAAAATATTGCATTTTCAAATATAATTTCATTAAAATTATTTGCATGTGTATAAAATTCGTAACAATATTTATTGAAATGATAAATTTTTAGTAACAAATCCATTGTTCCAGAGATGAAATTTGAAAACTAAATAAAGAAAATCTATAACACGTTATAAATTGACGAAACGTTAAAAAATTAAGCATGTATAAGAAAGAGAATGTAACGATACACTATAAATAAAAGTACGTTTATACTCTCAGAAATTTTCTTTTGGTTAACTTTCGACATCAATAAAAATCTGATAATACACTCACGTTTGTGAAAATTGCAACACCAAGAAGGAATCGTCATAATTGAATGCAATTTAATACACAGTTGAGTGGTAGTGGTACAAATAAATGATTAAATGTTCAAAGCAAACAAACAAGAACAAGAGATCAGAATCAGTATTTTGTGTGGCCACCACGCGCCGCAATAAGTGCTGCTACACGACGTGGCATGGAGTCAAACAAAGTTTGAATGTCTGACTGAGGAAGAGCATTCCATATCGTTTGTACGCGTACCCAAAGTTCGTCTGCAGACGCAACAGGACGAGGATCACGAGCAAGACGCCGACCAATGACATCCCACACATGTTCAATTGGCGACATATCC
>KK115962.1:167861-192200 GCA_000611955.2 Stegodyphus mimosarum | reverse complement strand
TTCACGAAGGCCGATGATTCTCCCTCGTTCAAACTCTGTAAGTTGTTCAAATCTCGCTCTCTTTCGTCGACGAGGCATAAGTACAGATTGAGTTAACGTTTACCACTAGCAGATAACCACCGATAACCATACACGCCTCGCTACAGCCGTCTATTTATTCGGATCCATCAGCCGTTCAGAGGGCGCTGCTCAGCATACGCATGCGCTACGGATTTGCAATTCTAATCATTTGCATATCATGCGCTACTTTGCATTTCCTGAAAATTTCAGCTCACTCGCGTAAGTCCTTCATGGTGTTGCAATTTTCACAAACGTGAGTGTAATTTTCTGAATAGACTGGAATTACGCAATATATTTTTTCCAGCTTATTCGAATATTTGATGCTTGAAGTTTTGGAAGTTTTCCAAAAATCTCTGTGAGGAACATACACGTAATTCAATTGATATAATCTCCTCCATGAAAGTTCATATACAAATGCTGTTACTTGGATAGTGAATTCCCACATTATTCAATGAATTGTAGTCACTTGTCTACAAAAACAGAATTTATGTTAATTTAGAGGAAAAATAAAGAAGAAAAAAATTTCATTTCGTAAACTTAACTGCAAAAATTACATTTTTTATTCATGTTCAGGTTCAGTAAGTCAATGTTATTCTTCATCATTCAGGATTTAAATGAAATGAATAACGAAGAAATTTATATGTTTTTTTATATATTTGTTTAGCTTCTGTTTTTAATGATCAGCGTAAAACGATACACGGAAAGTGAGAGTAAATAGGTCACCGTAGCTTTCTCAACGCTTTCAGTTTAGCTATGTTTCGACTGTACTTACCTCAACCATTTATCTGTAATGGTCTTTTTGCCCAATGGTGGAAGCGAAGGGAATTAACTATAAGACACAAATATATCTACAGTCATTTCCGAATCAGGTTTCTATAAGCTGCGGTCGCTTTATTCGTTACCTGAACGGATTTGGGTACAGTGACACAATTGTTTGTGTAGCAATTTTAGCAACAAGAACAATATTTTTAAAATTAATGCACTCAAACTCCTCAAAAGTCAGGTCCTTCACCTCAGGTCATCGGCTTTTGAACACTGGATGGCATGGTTAGAGAACGTTATTTGCAATAAATTGTAGAGATTAAGACTGTAATAGATATTGATTCTTTGCCTATGCATATACGAATACTGCAAGTAAGAACTTTGAATGCTCTTTGAATAAGAACCTACATTACTATACAATACTGAACTGCTGCATATGTCAAACCTCTCTTGCATATCTAATTATAATATACTTAGCTATATACCTGGCGTTGCCCGGGCCTTCCGCAGAGTCAACAGGCTTGATTTCGGGGGATGGGGGTAGATTTTTTTTAAGTCACAGATAAACAGTGATTTTCCTTTTATTTTGGTTCAAGGTAATTTGTCTAAAATTTTAGGAAGCTCTAATAAAATTTTAGAACAGTGCAGAATTAACATGGTGATATGTAAGAGTTTTGGTACTTGCTTTGTTATCGGTTATGCCTTTTCTGCGAAAACGAGTTTCCGGGAAATCACCATCCACTTTGCTCGATTTCCTCATCGTTTTCGAAATATTCGGAAAAACTAATGGAGATCGCACTCAAATTCTGTTACAAAGGTTTTACACTGTTTTGGAAAGTCCCATACTGTTCTAAAGAGCAAACGAATGTGGCACTATTTAAGGGTTTTACTAAGAACTGATATCGGGAACTTCATTTCAAATTTGAAACTGTGTAAAAATATTAAAATTTCTTTCTTATAGAAAAACTATTAAAAATTTCTTCCTGCATGTCTTTTTGCAACTGATAGAGAAAGCAAGAATAAAATCAACGTCGACGTGAGCCTCGACGTAAGTTCCACGTTCTAATATAAACGTCCTAATATGGACATAAACACCTTGGGGTGATTTTTCGAAATCTTATGTAGACTGTAACCTTCCTCTTGTTTTGAAGGTCAAGTGTGCAAAAATTTCGTCAAGATCGGAATGAAACTCTAGATTTATATAAATTGCACAGGCACAAAAGGATGACGTTCTTTCTATAGAGATTAAAAGACAATTTTCATGGATGCAGCTAGTGGCACTTCACGAACCTAGTCAGTAATTAATAATAATTGAAATGAATCTGCATTTATTACTTTTAAATTGCTTAGTTTTTTAATTAGTAACAGAATAAATTTGAAAGAAAAAGATCTTACGCTTTTCTGAACAACAAAATACTGCCGCCTTGAAGTTAAAAAAATACTCTTTTACAAAATAAAACGAAGCGCACTTAAAAAATTATCCGATCATCTGGAAATCTTGTATGCCAATTCTTTCATACTAAGTATGCAAATAATCAAATTTTCAGGACTAATGAATATTAACTTCGATCATTTCACTCTTCCTACTGCGAACCAGCATCGTATTAACATCGATGTTAATTAGCATTATAAAAAAGGTAATAGTTGCGAACGGTGTATATTTTCTCGTTGTCAGGGTTTAGACAACTAGACGACTTCAAACATAGTCGCACAGTAGGGATGGGTGAAGCGGTTATGCCAAGCAACAGGCAACAGAACCGTTCGGACAAGGCTGTTCAAAGTTAACAATATTTGCTGGAAGGTACTCATCGGTGGAATGAAAGCTGTGGAAGACGAAAGTGAACGAAGAGGCAAGATCAGATGATTTTGTAATAGGCCTACACTGCTCATTGTCCGTTATTTAACCCTTTTAGTACCGAACGACGATATATCGTCGTTCGGTACTCGTTCGGTACTAAAAGGGATAACGTACTACACCTTCTTTTATACCAGTGGCCCCGTCCACCAACTCACGGCACTTGGCTGTGGCGGTTTGCGTTCACAGCTGTCTTTAAAACGTCTGCTTAAACCCACAAAATCGATAGAGGCTACTGGAATGGAGTAATCGCTAATCATCATGGTTACTAGCCAATTGGCATCGCATAATGTTCAGCTAAGTATCCCGTTTCAGTCTGGCAGAAGGAAACCATTAGATCCATGTGTAAAGCCGTCAGAGACAGCAATCCTAGTCAGTTGGCAATTTAGAGAAGCATATCGCAGAGACAGGGCAGGAATCGCAGGGCCAATTTCCCTGATATGGCAGTGTGGGAAGCTACGCCTTACAACTACACATCAACTCTAGTCGTCCTGCATACACCATTAGCAGCTCAACAATGTGCTGGTGAAATCTTGCGATCGTTTGTGTTACCTTTCATGGCGTTCTATCCTGGAGCCATTTTGCAGCAGATTAATGCTAGACCCAATACGGCTGGTGTACCTCTGGACTGTCTCGGAGATTTTGAGTCTCTTCTTTCCGGCATACCTTTCGCCAGTGGAACAGGTAATGTAATGTAATGTAAAGGGCGAAGCCCTCAGCCCCCCTAGCCGAATAAACGGCCTTATGACTAGAAGAGGACAGGCCCATCTAACACAAACAAAAACAAAAACAAAAACACTGGTGATATATCCCTATTCCAAAATATTTTAAAATCTATGTTCCTTATCCATGTTAAAAGTCAAACAAATTAAAATATTAAACTTTTAAAATTCAGTTAAAGAGTATCCTGTCTCTATTAAACTCTTTAATTTACATTTTAAAGACTAATTTAAATATATCAATTTCTAGATTAAATACCTTAAAATGTGAAGAAGTGGAAAGAAGAACTTAATTCCATTAAGTGCTTTATGTCTCTATTAATCATTCTGATTAGATTGCCAATAATTATTAAATACAAAGTTAGTAGTATTTTAAGCAGTTCCTAATCAATTAAGTCACAACTATGTAATTACAGTAAGAGCATGTCACAGGTACATTGTACAATATCTTATGTTTTACAACAGCACGTATTTCATCATATAATGCAAAGTATAACATAATTTACACAATTGGTATAATGGATCACATACAGCCATTGGTTTCATAGCAAAATCTCATTATATAGTACAAAATATACCGCAAATAAATACAATAGGTATAATATATCACATACAGCGTCCAATATCATACAATATTCATTTCTTCTTTATAAACATTTACATGAGTTTACAGGATATTTCTGTCCTCACTAAAATTTATAAGGTTTTAGGGAGTTATTCTGAGTACTAAATTCTCAAATCTATGAGGAACAACAATTTACAATAAGATTACAAAATAATACAAAGCAATTAGAAAACTCAAATTCATTAGATATTTTTAATAAAATACTTCCACAGTAGTATCCTCTATATTACATAAAAGCTCTTAAACTCCAAAAATATTATCACTTTTAAGTTAATATAATAAAACTAAAATGTTCATAACCATCCTTAATTCCTAGTAATTTCCATTCAATACCCCATCAACTCTCAATTCCAATAATTGATTTATTGCTGTTGATGATACTCAATATATCTTTAGCAAATTGTTTAAATTTGGAGTTTTTAATTCTAAGTTCATTAGTACTTGTAATTCCATATTTCATCCTCACCCCCTGAGTAAGTGCACAGAACTCGACGAAGTGTTCTGCGGTTCCAACTTGATCACAAATGAGGCATTTATCGTTGCCCTGGAGGTGGAATCTGTTTAAATAAAAGGGGAACCTCCCATGATTAGTAATGATCTCCTTAACGTCTGTATCTTTATAAACCCTCATCTTAGTTGAAACTTCTATATCTTTCAGGTAGTAATTTCTTCTTGTGGAAGTTTTCCACTCTTGTTTCCATAGTTTATGGTAATAATCATTTATAGTAGCAATCAACTTTCTTCTTGATGGTTTAACGCATAAGTATTCCATTCCATCCCCCAGGGCGGCCTCCTTAGACAGTGCATCCGCCCTCTCATTACCGCAATGCCCAATGTGTGCTTTGATCCAATGTAGATATACTGAATGTTTTTCATAAGCTTTGAAATAAAGATCTTTAATATTTTCCAATAATTCGTTTTTTGGCTCTGGCCGGGAGAGCGCCGCTAAGACTGAAAGTGCGTCTGAATATATGTGAATACAATGTCTGTTAGCAAGTCCTTTTACAATCCAATTTAGGGCCTCTTTTACAGCAATAATTTCAGCCTGATATACTGAGTTTTTCTCTTTCATTTTAAATTTCTGCGAATGTATTTCCAGTCCATAAAAGTAGACAACAAATGCTGCACCGACGCCCTTCTCGAAACCAGAGCCATCAGTATAGATTTCAATCTCTTGTGGTCCCAATTTGTTACAATCATAGTTAATTCTCCGAGCTTCTATCGGCGAAATATTTTCAGAATTAAAATATGTAATGTCTTCAGCACATATGACAGTGTCATTATATGTCATAGATTCATTTAATTTGTTTCTGAGTAGAAATTTATCATAATAAAATCCGTATTGAATAGATAGAGGGTAGATAGAGGTTGTTTTAAGTACAGGTATGGGATACGGAAAGTTGCCGGATTCGCGCATCACAAAGTGTCAAAGATCTGAGGCTGTGGTTGAAAAATTCCTGACAGAAGGTACTGCAGGATAATATTAAAAATCTTTATTACTCTTTACCTCAATGTTTACAAGCGTGCATTGCCGACAGGAGTTTTACCAAATATTGATTTGAGCATTGAGTGTGCAACTAGTAGCCACTGAGGGGTCTTAAAGCTCTGAATGTTTAATCATTTCATTACCTGTGCATGAGCTTTACGCATATTTAATTTCAATAAAAACAGGCGCAGTCTTCATTAAGTTTGGAATATTGCTGGTGGCAACATGCTTCTTTTACATAAATTATTACGTTAATTGTTAAATTTTATGTTAATCAAAATTTAATGTCAATTTTAAAATTTGAAATATAAATATTTTAGTCACATGTCTTTACTGTGTTTTGTTATAGACTTGTCTGATTTTTCCTATTTCTAGTACTCATTCTATTTCTAGTTCATTCTATCATAGAACCTTAAATGGTTCTTCCTAGTTTGAAATTTGGTATTTGTGTCCTTTTATGTTTTTGTTTGGTATTAAATTGGATATTAAGTGCCCTTTTATAGTCTGATTCGGTATTAAGTGCACTTTTATATTATATAAAGGGGAGTTTAGAGTTTATGCATATATTTAATTTGCATAGTAAAGTGTACTTTTTACCTGCCTGTACTCATTATATATACCTCCTATATTCATGCAATATATATTGTATAATATTTCTGTTTTGTAATGTATATTATATTTTAATTGTATTATGTGTCTGTTTTTATACATGTTGACATTAATTACATAATAATCATTGGAGCGAATATGCAAATCATGTGCACCAGTAACGTCAATTAGGAGCATAGTAAATCAAAAGCATAATAGTTTGTTTTAAGTATTGGAATAATGTGTTTAACTTCTGTTCCTTTGCATAGAAAGCTTTAGTTACCTCATCAGAAATAACGGTAGTCATTCAAGCAAATTTTAGGGTTTGGCGGAGGAAACTTTTGTTTTATACAAATTGGGAGTTATCCTTCCGAAAAATCGATAATTATGTTAGTTATGGTAATGCGCCATGGAACTACCTCCTACTCACGAGTATTAACCAAATAGGATTTTTTGAAATCTCCATGTAGTATATGTACTATCTGACTAAACCCAGTTAGGGGTAGATCGGCAGTTTAGAACAAATTTATATTTGTAAATTTAAAACCTTTGGCATGGCAACTGAAAATGTTACAAAATTACACATATATAATATAAATATACATTATACATGGTTATATAACTGTATACTAAACGCCGTTACGCATTATATACATACATAAATGACTGCACTTATTACATTGTTATATAAGTACACAGTTACATAAAACTTTAGAAGAACGTAGTTGCTAACAAATGTACAATATTCTATTACTCCCGAACAGTTCGCTTTAGTGCACGATTTTGAGTAAATGCACTTCTTGCGCCTAACTACATTATACACGGATACAATACTTTAGTTTGCAGTACATGAATATACTAATGCACTAGATTTTGCAATACAAGATTACAATAATTAATTTGCATTTAAAGAACATATGCTGCATCTATATTAAGAAATACAGTATTAGTTATTATTTAAATTAACCAGTTACTTATGATTTGAATCTTTACTATAACTTCTGCTTTCCACTTACTCAGCGTAGATAGTATTCAAGCTAAAGGTTTTATATTGTAAAACAGAGCTTGTTTCTGCCTTCCGCGGGTGCGTCACAACATTAGTTCTGCCAGCTCTAATGACTTTGTAATTATTCGCTTTTGCGTTGTCGCTGCGGTCATTTGAATTTGATATGCCGGTTAGAAATTCTAAGTCAGCTGTGATTTAAAATACAATTGTATAGTCTTTGACAACAATATTACGTTTCAAATCGGAATTTGATTCTTACCGTAATTGCATCGCCACAAGTTGTGTTGATTTTGAAGCACAAGACCGTGCATTTATGTTCAAAGCTCATGTTTAAATAAAAAGGTTTATCCAAGCCTTTGTAGTTACTTTTCAGGCGTAGTGATAATTCGCTTTATGTCTGCTGTGGTTTTTGGACTATTTTGTTCAAATAAGACCATATAACTCTAATAGAATGCAATAGTAATTTATAATACCTAAAACAACTAACAATATATCAAATGCATAAAGAATGCATTTTCCAATGCGAAACTATACTAATATACTAAATAAGGCATTATGTAAATCCACTAACTGAAGTGTTACAAAAAATCATACACTACAAACATAGAAGAATGACAGAAAACTTACAAGACTAGCTCTGTTCTCCTAGTTATGTAACTGGAAATGGAATATATCTTGAACATGTTAGTTAGCAAATTTAATATTCTAAGAAAATAACTCAATTAGTACTCGGCATATTAATATAATTAATATTCTATTATATTAATATATAATGCAATTAATGCACAACGCAATTAATAATATTAAGGAACCTAGGTAAAAATTTTCGAAATGAGAACATACTGTAGCGTGCGTAATGGATTGAATGCGCAAATAGATAAAAAGTTAATAAAATTTATTCTTTTCGCAAGAAATAAAACAAAATGCTGAAATATTTCCTCAGATATTTTCGTACAATATCACAATATCTCAAGCGTTAAACAGAGCTCAGTTCAAAACGGAGAAAACTAATACAATCTCACAGCGAATTTGCTACAATCAATAACAGTGTTAAGTAAACAATACAGTTCACTTAAAACAACAATAACTCAGCTGAGGTGATTTAATTTGGCTTTTACAAACTTTTTAATTATTCACGAGAACATTCTGGTAAAATCTATTTTTTCAGTTTTTTTGGGTGGCAACAGCAATTATGAGATATTTATTTATTAAATATTAAATGCACGCGCTCTTGTATTTTTACTTTTCGGACGTAGTAAAGTAATATACCGAAATATACCGTCCAGAAGTAAAATACCGGTAATAATGATTACTTCCATTACCGTCCCTCGTATTTAAAGCACAAACATTAAAACTGCGTTGTTCACATGCTTCCGTTTCTGTAAAACTGTGGGAACTCTGCTAACCTAGAAACGAATTCCATAAACAAACTTCTTTGTTAAAAGCAGCGAAAGAATCAAACAACAATAAGCCTTATTATTGCTGTAATCTTTTCAATAGCGACAAAGGATTTTAGCTGGAATACCGTGTTAATTAATGTCATAAGAGAATGGTATAATAAATGACTCTTATTTACCATAAATGTTAACCGAAATTGAATTGCTTTGTCTACTTACAAACTTAATTGTTATTCACCGTATTGCTCAATTGTTCGTCTGCATATTTGTGTACCGAAAATAAATTGCTATTGTAAGAACGCCATGACGGATAATTCACTCTCTTTGGAGTGTAAGCAAATCCGGAAACACTGCCAGTGTTTTCAAGAGAAGTCTTAATAGAATTTTCCGTTTAGTTGAATGCAAATTATAAAATTTAATCATCAGTACACCTTTTATTTCCGACAGAAAGTTACATATAAAAGAACCTGAAAAGACCATTTAGCAACCATTTATTGCAAGAAATGAGTAAGTCGCTTCTGTTCAGAAACATGAGTAAATAAATTAAACATTTTCTACTTTTAAAGTTCCACTTTCCCTGAACTCGAAGCACATATTTATCATAACCTGTTGAATAAGGATGAAAGAACTTATTTGGGATGTTTGATAGCACAATAAGAAGCATAATAAGTTATAAATAAGAATTGGAAAATTGAATATGGCACGATATTATTTTTATTATGAAACAATACTGTATGTAAAAGAATGTTGACAAAAAAGGCCATAATTCACGAACAAACATAAACTTTTAATATTATTACGAAATATGATCCCCCGCAACAAGAGCACACACGAATGCAACATTTAGTATTACCCATATTCAAAATACGATAACACAATTATTCTACATGGTAATAAATAATTACATCTGAGCAGTTAGATAAGTGAGTTCTCGAATTTACAAATTTCATCTTTCTTCTTCAATATAATGTCTTAAAGTTTCGAATTTCGGGCAAAGAATTGAGGTTTGAAAGTGAATAGTACCTTTGGTAAGCTCGTAGTTACAATATTTACTAGGCAAAATGTCCTCGTGAGAGATTGGTGATTGAGAAACCTTGGGTTTCGTTCCTCGATGGTTCTTCATCAAATTTGGGAAGAGGCTGGTAAAATAGCCCTGTCGCTCAGAACGTGACAAGCGTCTAAGGCAGCAATTCCCAAACCCTTTTGACTGGAACCTTTTTTTTTAAAAAAGGCTTCTTTAGTTGAGCTTTTATGCCCATCCTTGTCTTATAAGTTAAGAATGTTTTAGAATTGTATTACATGGGTGAATTTTGGCTGTTGAACTCTTAGTATTTGGCGAATGGAACTATTTGAATATGGCAGAGCACAGGAGTGCTTTGCTTGTGGTAATTTGCATATTACAAGGTGCAGGGGTAGAACAAAAGCATGAATATTAACGGAATGTAAAGTAAAGAGATATATAAAGAGTTATCCTGTGTTTATAAAATGAAGTTATATTTTAATATTTTTGACATAATATCCCAATCCGTTCTCAACGGGATACTATCAAAAGTTTAACCATACAAAGAAGTTCACTAAAATATTCATTTGTATTAAAGCAGATATTTTACATTATTCTTAAAAGCATCGTTATAGTCGATGTAAAAAATTTGATTTCTGGAAGCTAATTGTCACATGCAGTTCGGTTCACATGCGCATTCGCCGATTATTTGTTAAATAAAATATACAGAAAAGTCGTGGAAGAAAAGCTAAGAAATCATGCCATTGTCGCTATGCAATTTCACTGTGAATCAACTTCAAATCGCCAAACCTCTTATATTTACATGGGGCTAAATTTCGAAAAGCTTGATGTAGATTCCAAGAATTCTCGAAGGATGAAAAATGAACGCTAAGCTTTTCGAAAATGCAATTCTGAGGAATGTTCAAGCATCGTTTGCTAGAGGGGATACGAAATTGTCGAATAACTGCCTTAAAAACAATAATTTCTAAATTTTTTGTTTTGAACGAATTTTTATTTCCAATTTTATTCAGTATTTATTTATTTTACTTTCCTAGAACGTCCGAGGATCCTTTGGGAAGTCCACGCAGAGTCCTTAAGGCTCTGCAGAACACATACTGGAAACGACTGGTCTAAGCGCTTACTCTGGACCTCAATAAAATTCATGAATCTGATCTAGTTGGAGTTCCAGATCAAAGGGAGTTGAAATAACAATACGTTAAAAGCATTTCGCCATTTCTCATGCACATTTGTCATAAAACATCGTAGATTGTCTTGCAAAACACTCACGATTCCCTCATAGTCTCATTTTTAAGGCTGTAAAACTCAAGCAGGGTGAATGAGAAAAAATGAGATTTCAAGTACTCCCATAAAAGAGATTTGCTTCATTCCGCAAGAAGCTTCTGAAGTTCAGAGACACTTAATCACTCAAGTCCTGGTCCTATTGCAGAAGACCTTTCACAGCAACATTTGAAAGCTAAAGTTTTAATTCACACTATTCCTTAAAACCTTAAAGTGCCATTTGTTAGGGAGTTTGATTTATATGCATACCAAAGTATGCCGCATCATGGCAAATTTAACTGAGAGATGCAGCAATACCTTCACTCTCATTGGATGACATAAGACATTGTGTTGAAGAAGTAGGCCTGTTTTATGATTTCAAAATATTGAATTTTATTGGTCAAGACACTGGATTTTTAACAGACATTATCAAATTTTTTGGAGTAGAGACATGTGAGAATCAATAATTTCTTTCTCTGGATTCCAACCGCGGGTCTTGCAACTGCTAGTTGGTCGCGCTAACCACTTAGATCCCAAATAACATACTCGGTAGAATACGGTATTTCCTTATAACTTACCTGAAAGTTTGCAGTCGCATTTGCTGTGGGTGCAATAATGTTTTATCTTATTTGAGAATGGGCCACGTTAAATGACCGCACTTTTGATATTACGATAGAATTTCTTGCTTTTAATAAAATGGTTAATTAGTGTTTGATGATGGAAGTACATGCTACACAACCAATAATACGGGAAATAAGCTAATGAATATTTAAGTGGAGAATTTTACTCTGCAGCAGGCTTCACCATCCAAGACCTCCTACGAACGACATATTTAATTTCGTATGAAATTCTGCAATTGTTTTAGAAAGTATTGCTTAGGCAATAAAGCCTCAGAATAACATTTCAGTATCGCAGAATTGGAAGAGCCTTTCGTTTTCTATGAGTTATAAATGATATTATTAAAAGAAAATATTACAGACAATTTTATTGAGTAGGGCTCGAAGGAATCCATCAGCTAAATTTATTGGATGCGGATTTGCGTTATCATTCACAAGACCAATGTTAAATCTAAGAGCTCATCTGAAAGGTTTTACATAGGGTTGTATGATATCGCCTCGATATCTATAGAAAGGCACAGATTATCTCTCAAGTACGTGCTGAGGAAGTATGTCCACTAATTCATACGTTCGCGGACCATTACGTGCACTTCGGGGTAATGACCACAACTCTGCAACATTCCTAATCTGAACAGCTCAATTAACTGCTCACAGCTTCCTGTTTGTAGGATTGCTCATTGGTGAAGCTAATGGTGACATTTGCATAAGTCTAGAAATTCACTCTTATCCCTTCTAAAAAGCGCTTTCCAAAAGTTTTCAGAATATCGCAAAAATTTCAAAACATTGACGTTGGGTAACAAAAATTGATGTTACCTGTAGGAACCTTTCTGCCTGTATATTGCATTTTATTTAATCTGTCCTTCAAATAAAACGTTTGTTGACTCGAATTATTGTATTTACGAAATAATTTATTAAATAAACGTATAGAGAGGAGCTAAGTGGCGCAAAGGCAAGATCACATTAAATATGCCGTAAGGAAGCATACATTGTCATACGAGTTATATAAAGACTAAGTAGATAAATAAAAACAATACACAGTATTACACAAATAAAATAAAACTTAATTTTTGTGTAAATAAATACAATTATTTACAATAATTTACAACCATATACCTCCAAATTCCAATAATTCAAACTGATTAAAAAACTTAGTGTTTTTTCACTTCTACGTTTGCCAGCTGTCACGTGTAAATATATTTCCAACTCCATATCTTCAAATTTTTTGAAGTTTTTATTTCTAGAAATATTAGTTCTCGTTGCGTGTTTTTAAAGTAACACTAGTTACAACTCACGAATAAAAAAACTGAATCTTTATTGAAAAAACTAATAGCTTGTGCAGCAAGATAAATAGTTGTAAGAAGCGCAAGAAGAAAGAAATGGTGGTAAGACAAATTATCCTTGAAACTCGAAGAATATTCCACATCTCAAGAACCATTCACAAAATATACCTAAAACGATATGTAACGCTAACCCTGCTTTATACTTTAAGTACCACTTTTACTCTAAACGATCTGCTGTCTGATAAATATGCCGTTGAAAACGAACTGTGTTAATGGAGTGTCAAACGAAACCTCATATTCATTGCGTCGCTCATGTGCAAACAGGGCCATTTCTGGGTGTTTCGAGAAATTTTGCTCTTAATGCTTTAAAAATGCATTTCCTAAAAATTCCCGAATATTGTCAAATTGGCTAGAAAAACCAAATTTTAAGAAAGCTCTAGGAGGATCTATACCTGTTTTTCTGTTTCTACTTGAATGAATTATACAATTCAAAATGTATTTGAATTGCGTGGATTGGCGTTGAAATTGTCCGGAAGTTCCATTAAATAAAAATATACCATAATAAATATAAATTACTACACAAAATATGCTAAGTAAAAAAATGTACAAAAGTATATACGAATGGAGTTATATTTAAAATAATCCCATATTTATATAATTTATTGCAATTTTTATTAAAATATAGCATTTTGTAATTCACCTGAAGCAACACAATGGCAAATTTAAAGCACACTTAATTATAATTATGATTTATTAAACAGGTATCTAAAATACAACCTGCATTTGTTTAAGCCTGCTTTAAATAATAGTCAAAAACTTGCTTCTTGAATTCATGAAGGAAGAAAATTTAGTAACGCTTAATGAAAATTTAAATTTGGTGTAATTGTAGTTTAATCAATATCCTTAAGACTTTCCAGCTTATATTTTAAAATATTAATTATTTCTATTTACGATATGTTTATAAAACATTAGTAACTGTTTACAGTAATCTCCTAAATAGAAATAATTAGTGCTAACAACAGCCATATAGCAGAAATATTGAAAGTTTTTCTTATGTTTCAGGTAAAACTTAGGCGAATTTGTAACTAGGGGGTGGAAGAATTCATCAATACCAAGTTTCTTAAGTAGACTGCTACGAAATGCTGCCAAATGTTTAATTAGAACTGAAGGAAACGCTTCGAGTTCGGTAAATGAATGCAGGCAAAAATAACAGAGCTTTCGCACATGCAACCTAATTCTAAATGAATTCTAAATTAAAGAAAATGGAATGCCATCAAGGGTTAATGAGTTTATTGTTAATAAAAATAATAGCTATGCTAGAAAGATTTTCCATCTGAGTACTATTGAGATACTTTGAGTACGTTAACTCTTCTTTCATCTTTGAATCTTATAAGCCACAAAGTATCTAGTTGTCATGTAATTAAGCAACTTTTATTCTAAATGAGAAATCTTGGGATTAATGCACAGTCGTAATTAATAGCACTCTTTTGAAATTGATTTTGATTTAGGTAAATTTAATGCAGAGTTCTAATTATGAAATGCTTGACGCAAAAGTTGCCTTTTATAAAGTAAATGTCAGAAGTAACTTTGTCGAAAATTTTTAAGAGTACAGTTAAATATTTTTGTCACTTACATTCGGGGAAGTGTCAAAACTTTAAGAATCTTGGACATTCGAATTAAACTCTGAGAAAGTTCAGATATTTTTGTTACATTTTATACAAATAATTGAAATAAATTTGATAGCATGCAAGTTTCATTTCAAATTACTTCCATGTCATAGAATGATAGATATATGACGTCTTTTAATTCGATCGTTGTAGATATTATTTGCCTTTTAGCATTATTGCAAATAGAATAAATATTATTAAATAGATTAATAATAGCCACCTACATTATGCTAGCATAACAACAGTACACCAGAGCGGGAGGCTCCCAGACCTGCTCTACTTTTCAAGCCCTTAACATGGCACGGTTATTGTTTCTCCTCCTCTGGAGGCAATCCAAGAGGACATAACTCCCTAGTCAAGTTCTGTTGGACTATGGCTGAACTTCGACTTCATCTACTTAATCATCACAACTTAAATCTGTTCTTCATCGCTTCACATTGCGATATTTTTGCTCTTGACTCCTATCTGACACCTCAGCTTACTGTATTACGTTCTGAAGAAATTCTATCTAACTTTACTTATGGACTCTGCAAATTATTATTCTGAATAGGGGGTCGGCCCAGGAACACGCGCCTAACAGAACGCAAGGGATGCACGCAGTCAAAGTTTTAGAACAAAGCTGGTCGTGACCGGGCTCCATCCGGTCACCTACAAAAGAGAACGAAGTCATGTAAAAGACTGTCACCCAGTGTTTGGAAATGGGAGCCAAACACTCAAGGACAGCATTCGATATATATTCACGCAGTGTCCTCACAACTGAGAGACAGACAAGACAGTACCAGTACGGTCCCTGCCGAACCTGAACCGTATACCAAAGAATCAATGATTCTAGTCTCTGTGAAGACCAATTATACACCCCAGAAATCAAGTCTGTGTAAGTACAGGTCTTTGCTAAAACGCCAGAGGTTGCCATCCAGGTCATCCCCGGGGGGATCTCAGAACGACAGAGAAACTTTTATACCTTCATTTATTTTGCATAAACTTCCTTTCGCTGTATTTTCGTATTATACAAGAGATAAACTTGAAACATCGCATTAACAGAACAACACCTATATAATTAAATATAAATGTTAAAGAAACAACAGCCATATACTGGAAATTTTGAAGGTTTTTCGTATCTTTGAGGTCAAATCAGGCGAATATGGAATTATGGGTACGGAATCTTAGATCAGCGTATATTCTGAATAAAAGTCTATGGATTTAGAGAACGATCGAATAAGTCTTCCTCTTCAGGAGCAAACATATTTTGCAAAAATAAGAGAGGCAATAATAGTAAGATCTGTGAGTTCAGCAAAAGAAAAACGACAATAGTACATCTGCTGAGGAAAACAGTAAAAAACGTAAAAGAAGTAAGATGTTAAAATGAAAGTTTTGGGAGGAAATAGATTGAAACTAACATTGCTATTAAAGACTTTAAATTTTGTAGCAAATTTTGCGAATCTGAAAGACGTCAGAGAAATCCACTTCACAAATTTACAAAGTTCAGTGGGTATTTTCATAAAAACAAGTTTCAAACTATAGTATAATTAGTATCAAAGATTGATTTTTGTAAGGAACATTTCTTTGAGCCTTTTACCTTCACAAAACTTTAAAAACTGTTGTCAACGACAGCAATTCTAATCCAGCATCCTTCCAACGCTTTCCAACTAATTCCAACATCTTAGCTTTTTAGCGCGTGTTTAAAAATATTTTCTTCGACAGATGGCCCTACGTTCGTTTCCACTTTTATTCTGCTCGATGATTTGACTATAAACATGGTTATTGCACTGCGTATGTTCTTAAAACTTTCTTTTTCTTGACGAATAGGGAAGTATGTTAGATCGCTCTCGAAAACGCGGAACTTTATTCAAAATCTGCCCTAAACTAAGGCTTACTTTCTACATAATTTTAAATTCTATATTGGCATTTTGCTTTTTCAGTTAAAAGAATTTATTCAAATTATTTTTTGAAAAATACATTTAAACTAATACATAAATATGGACACTAAATGCATACCATAAAGTAAACACAGTTCGAGCTCAGACTTATTATCTATTAGTTGTAAGTCAAATTTCTTAAAATGCCATACTGAACGGAAAACAACGTAACATTCGTAATTGTTTCTACCTAGGTCTTGAAATAAATTGTAAGACACTTAAAAGTGTATAACTCAATGCAATGCGTCCGTGTTTGTTTATAAAATTAAATACACTGGGTATCCTGAACACTGTGTACATATTTTAACAGTTACTAATTCACTTAATATACCTAACCTTCAGATTTAACCAATTTTATATAAAATATTGAGTTAAGCTGATATTTGAACAAGTAAAATTTATTCTGAAATACTACTGGAGGTCTGAAACAGAAACTATGGTACAAATGTAGTCGAGGAGGATCTTTCATGCACACTTATTTACTTATATGACTCCCATAACTCGAAATAGAAATAAATTTGAAGTAGATGGATATGGTTAGAATATACACATAAATAGTCGGAAAGAAAGAGAATGTCAAAGAGTCCCGGAGGCAAGGAATATTGATGAAAACGTACCACCAAAATTAACGCAAATCTGTGAGGCAAGCAAGTTGTGAGACAGAAATTTCGAAATTGTTGATAGAGTTTTCAGGTACTGCCATTGCAAATGTTACATCACAATAATAATGAATGTTCTTGGTGAAAGTAATCTGAACCGAAAACATGTAGTTGTGGAATTTATACTTGACAAACTATGCAGGAGACGCATAATTTCTAAGAAATAATGTTTGAAGTGATGAAAATGCCTTTAAAAATGGGCATTGTCTGATAACGCAAAAACTGTTATTCATATATTTAGATACTTCTAAATTTCAAAAATAAAGCTGTAGGAAAAAGCTGCACCATAAATGTGAAATTTAAACAAACGTAAGCGAAATTCGGTTAAAAGTATTTTTATTTTGTTATTTAAAATTTTCAGCAAATATTTTTATGCATTTATTTCAACATTAGCGCACTTGATGACGGTTACTTTTCACTTACTTATATGTGTAAAATTATTTTGAAATAAATATGGAACTACCTTCGTAATGCATGGTCATTCATATGTCTCTGGTATGTGACAAATATCTGAAGTGGATATATATTACTAATAACAATACCTGATATGTTTGCTGGGACGAATAATATCCATGTTCTAAGCCATTTACCTATGCCAGAAAAGAACGTAATTGGCTGCTCTCGAGTCTTAGACAGCCTCAGAATTATTGACGTCTGCTTTTAGCTTCGTCGAGCAAATAATATTCGGTCTTATGAAATACTGAAAGAAAAATGATTATACGCGCTCTGCTGAAGAATCGAATGCTGATAGGTGAAAGTAGTTCCTACTTGTTAGGGTTTCTTGTTGTAGGCAGAACCGATAAATTGTGCCTTCTAATCGAACAGTAAATGCATATTTCATTTTTTTATAATTATGTATGTATATACATATGCTGATTAATATCTGACAAACTCTTAAAGAAGGGACAGAAATAAGTAAACTATGCAGTTTAATATATGTGCGGAAATGGCATGCTGAAGTAGCACATGGCACTTGCAGAAACACCTAATAGCGTTCTTTTGAAGTAAACATTCATTCTCCATGAGGATTTCAAGAGATATTATATTGATACACAAACTCGAATATCGTCTATATACATTTTGTCTGCGGGATTGTGGACAGAAACGGAGCAACTACTCAAAGAAGTTATCCGGTTATCGTCGTCTGTGCCTTCTTTGAGAACCCGCTCTGTTTCCAGGCACAGATTTCATAATCAAATCTATCTATTTCGATCCTTTACCTGTGTTTGCATTTTTGTCACATATTTTGGTATCACCCCGTAGGAATCAAGAATCATCTTCAGATGTATTGTTGTGATCAAGACATACATTTGGCGATTGGAAGTTTCGAGTTTAATATTCGTACGTGGATTAGCTAATTTTTAAGATTTCCTGCCCCAGAAACCTAACATATGAAGAGCTGTGCTCAAATGCAGTGCATATTGATTCTGCACCAACTTAAATTTTTCGTTTAGGTATAGAATAATGTGCCTAATTCCGGAAAACCTTTTTATCTGTACTTCACGAAAAATAGCTTAAAAGTCTTAACATTAAATCAACACTCTTATATTAATTCCATAAAGAATATTTACGAGTATGTTTTTAATTTCGCTGCCAGTATGGTAGAAAATCTAACGAAAATTTAAAATCCGATTTAAAATTTACATTGAAATTTATAAGCAATGATCCTGATATAATATTAATTTGACAACCGATAGGAATGGAAACCGGTAGAACATGATACTGAAATAATCTGATGTGAAATGTTTTAATATCGCTGATCTTACAATGAAATTCATGCTTGAAAAGCTACGAAAACAGACATACCTTTATGTACCGATGTTAAGAATGCTCTAAAGGCACTATATAAAAGAAAAATGAAGTATTTATTGTGATTTTAAGCAATAAGGTTTTGATTTGGATCTCAAAATAAAATAGAGAATATTTTAATAAATCCAGTAAAATTACATACAGTAATGAAGAGAGTAGTGAAATTAGTAAAATGCATATGAAAAAGCAAAAGTAGATGCTATAGACTTACAAAATAGTACGTGCTACCGATTCCGAAAAAAAATTTAAACCCATTTTTCGCCATTTGTTATAAAAAAAAAACAAAAAAGATTTCAGTTCGTACTAATAAATATCATGAAAATTCATCATGTATATCATGAGCAATCAACTCTGGTAAATGAATAAAGAGAGGTGTACATACATACAAACAAATAATTAATACAAATAATTTGTAAAAAATACATATTCCTAATATGTTTTATACATAAGCTATATCATTGTATGTTTCATGCCCCTACGGAAATATTTAGAAAATTAAATAATTTCCGGTTAAATTACGGACGATATTTAGTTCAAACTAATTTTGCTAAGTTCGCTGATAAATTCATTATATAAATCATTTTTATAATACTTATAATCAAATGTTTCCTTAACAGTTTTAGGCCCACCAGCGGCCGAGCGGTAAAGACGCTGAACACTGGTAGTTCGGTCCGAGGTTCGAATCCCGCGAACGGGCTGGCTGCATGGGCGTTTTCGTGGTTTTACCCATGTGTAACGTGTATACGAGCCAGTTTCCATTAGAAAGTCCTCCACGAAGGCATCCCTCCCTTTAGGCAGATAGCCCTCGTGTGCTTTGCCATAATTGAATAACCTAACCTAACCTTGACAGTTTTAACAAAGCTAAAGTTAGAAGAAAGGCTAAGAGAATAACCGAGATTAATAATATAATTATAATACAATCTTCATTTCTTCTCTTCCCCGAAATAAGGTTCTGCCCGATATATGTCTAAACAAAATGGTAAGGTTTAAAGACTTCAGGATGTTTTATCTGATATAACAGCTTCAAGTTTGGAAACAAGTTTTCTTATCGAGATAAAAATATTTCAGTATCTGAACTTCTGAAAAACATGACTTTTATAACTGGCAATTCCTTTCAGTTATAATTTCTTTTAGCAGAAAAATGTGCCTAATGCTTACTTGCAAATTTAATATAATCGCGTTTTTAATTCTTTTTTGAAAGAAGGATATTTTTGTTTCACATGAAGATTTGAATTTTACATATTTATGAAAGAATGGTGAAAAAAATGATAGATTTAGTAGAAAATGAAGAATCTAAGGTTTGAATTATAAGCGAAAATACTGAAGTGCTTTGAAGGTTATGTAGAAATTGTGATACGATTGAATTAAAAGTGTGTTTTGGCTTAAAATTTTTAAGTAGTACATATTAATGACTTTAAAGGTATGTTCTGGGTTTACCAATTACAATACGTCCTCGATTTTCTATACTAATGATTATTCGAATTAACAAAAATTTGGGGACAAATATCTGCGAAGATAGCTGGATAATTTTCAGCCGAAACTTTGCTGTGACTCCTGGAAGTTCTACAGAATTTCCCGAATGCTTTTCCTCTAGTATTCATTACTTTAGTTCTTTAATCCTTGAAGTTTCTGGTAATTAGTTTTCTAGTATTTGCATATTCTATTCTGTCCCACTTAATCCAGACTTACTTGTTTCTTCAGATCGTTACAGTTTGTGGACGCAGACGGAAAACTCTCTTTAGGAGTAATATTCAGAATTAAAGCATTTAAATGCAAAAGAATTTGGATTTCAATTATAGAAGTCAGCAACTACTCATTTGTTGATAAACAGGTAAACTAGGAAGTTTACTTATTTACCTTCCTTTTGAAAATTTAGAGGGAAATATTTTCAAACGTACTACTTTGAAACTTGCTATGGATATGATTCAATCTGCATGGAGTAGTTGACTATTTTGAACTGCTTTTGAAATTTATGGAATATTCTTAGCCTGTTTTAATGCCTTTGTTGGTCTAAATAAATATTGTAATATTTTATATTTAGTATGCTTTTAAGTTTCATTTTGTATTTCCGTTGCAAATGTCTGAATTCTCTTATGAAGGCTTTATTTTTCCTTTTCATTCCATACAGAGATAATATTCCTCTCCGCACATGTTACTGAAATAACGTAAAAGTCGATCGTAACGTAAAAATCCATCTTTCATAATATTAGTAATTTTATATTTAGACGTTTGAAATCATAAAATTATAACTATTCCATATTGAACAAAAATCTCCGAGTCCAATTTTTATACCAAAAAACACTTAAAACATTCTTCTGAAGTTGCGAATTTGGCGAAACATAACTTTGTTCTCTTTATTTATGTCTCGCGTTCTTTATTTTCTTTTATTATCTGCTGAAGTTAGTTTAATATTACAATTCACAGAGCTGTGCATTTATGAATAATCTTGCATTAACAGCCATTGCTAAAAATAAATTAAAAAAGATAGCTAAAAAAACCTGAAAGGTTTCAGCTTTAATGATCAACCGAAAGGACTTATTAAGGTTTTTTTACGCTCTCGCTGAGCTCGTAGTCTACCAGTCTACTGTTACGCTCACTCCTGCTAACTCATTTTTTGGAGGGCTTTTCAATTTTATTATTAAGCACCTTTTTCTTCGCATGTGCGCCATATACAATTGAACAGCAAAGTTACAAAAATTTTAAAAGCAGCATAACGGTATACGTTTAAGAATTCCCCTTGCAGCATTAAGTGTTGGCATAAGTAAATAAATAAATCTGTTTTGGTTTTCAGTCTTTTCTCAGTTTATCATATCATTGTTTAGTTTTTTAATAAGATGGCTTCACAAAAGTTGTTTTATTATTATTATTATTATTAACGTTTTGTGTGCTTACTTTATTTGTTAAATATCATGCTCTTGGCGCCAAGTAAAATTTTATTCTATAGCAAAATTAAAAAATATTGAAAAACAGCACGTCTTCAGAATTTCCGACGAACAATCTCGCGCGCTAGAAATAAAAAATTTTTTATTCCGTACAGTGTTGTCACTGCGCTTTGAAATCGTTGAGCCTGTTAATTAAAAACTCGTTAAAGTTTTACAAAATACAAAATAGGTGATAAAACAAATTCGGAATTCAAAATTCGGGCTGCCGGTGGCCATGTTCGGGTGGAAGACTTTGTTATTCAAAATGTGATCATTCTAGGTATTGTTGCTTTTTCACAATGCGATAAATATACATACGTTCATGCAGCTCCTTAATTATTTAATTTCTTTAAATATAATACACGGCGATAATATTTGGTGGCAATAATTAGAAAAGCAATACAACACATTTGTTCCGACGAAAAATGCCTCTTCGAAACTAATATCCCATTCGGGAATAGCGTCTCCTTTGGGCTAAAAACATTTATTTTGGATAATGTGGAATACACATAAGTTACACGCATTCATTAAATACCGGCTAGCCATAATTAAACTGACAGTGCACACAGTGTTCTATAGCGCGATCTATTTGCGAGAATGACGCCACATTTTGTAGGAAGATTAAACAAGACGGGGGATGAAGGATTCCGCGAAAAAACAAATTAGTTCCAAATGTCACCGCTAGGAGAATATTTGGCGTTGTGTAATAGAAAATAGTGTTAATAAATGCAAATCAATACGGAAATTACCTTTTATTTTGCATTAAAATGAGGTTCAATGTGGCTGCCGTTGTTGTGCACGACATACTGCATTCTGTGCACAGTATGCACAACAGCAGAAAGTAACATGTCTGCAGGCATCTCCCGTAGAGTCCGTGATATGTTATCCTTCAACGTAGCCAGGTCCTGGACTACTCCTTGATAGACCTTGGACTTAATTTAAACCCATAGCCAGATGTCGCATGGGGTAAGATCAGGCGACCGAGGTGGCCATGCAGTTGGAAAGTAGCGGCTAATGACTCTTTCTGTTGTGAATTTCTGTAGTAGCATCTGTTGCATCCGTACAGCAACGTGTGGAGGGGCTCCATCTTGCATGAAAATCATTTCCCCCAGGCATTGTCTTTGCTGAAATGCCGGAATAACAAAGCTGTTCAACATAAGGCGATATTTCTCTCCGGTAACAGAACAGGTTTCCGGTCCTGTCGGGGTAATGTTCTCATAGAAGAATGGACCTACGATAAATTCCGCTGTGAACCCACACCAAACAGTTACCTTTGGTGAATGTAAGGGAATTGCTGTGACTGCATGTGGTGATTTGTCATCCCAAATTCGGCAGTTCTGGGTATTCACAGTTCCATTCAGGTAAAAGTGGGCTTCGTCTCCCCGTGAGATTTTCCACGGCCAAGCAGCATCCACCTCCATTCTGGCAAGAAAGGTGAGAGCCAAAGTCAATAGCTTATCATGGTCGGGATACGATAACTCCTGTACACTGCTGATCTTGTACGGATAGAAGTTGATAATCTTTTGTAAGATTTTCCATACCGTACTGTAAGGCATATCCATATTCCGAGCTACTCCACGAGTGCTAGAGGTGGCAGGAATATTGTCTGGTCCTCTGTCGACAATCGCCGGGGCAACTGCTTCGATTGTATCCTGTGGTACAGGTTTTCGTCTTTGCCTGACTGAACCTTCAGAGAACCTGTTTTCTCAAACGTCGCAAACGTCAACGTCTTTTAGCCCATTAACTGACACAGGACCGTTACCTTTAAGCATTTTTTGTACGTTCTAAAAGCACGAAGAGCGGCTGACGCGTTGCACTGGTTGAGGTAAAAGAATTTGACCAGTAACGCACGCTCGACTAAAGAAGGAGACATTGCACATAAACTTTCAATCCGATTGATTCGAAACGAAACACATTGCCTTTTAAAACCCAAGCAGCTGGCACTGTGCCAATGGATGTAACGTGAAATATGAATAAAGAACTTCTTCTTCTGCTCAGCGTACGTGATATTGCAGATCAGACTTTATCGGTGTTTATGTAGATTTTACACTTTTTAAAAGTGTTGCCATATTGCACTTGAACTAAATCAGAAAATGTGCATAATAAATAGTAATTTTATTCCATATTGATTTGCATTTGTTAACACTATTTTCTGTTACACAACGCCAAATATTCCCCTAGCGGTGACTTTTAGAACTAATTTGTTTTTTCGCGGAATCCTTCGTCCCCCGTTTAATCTTCCTACAAAATGTGGCATCATTCTCGCAAATAGATCGCGCTACAGAACACCGTGAGCACTGTGAGTTTAATTATGGCCACCCGGTATATTAGGCTTAAAAAACAAATAAAATTAGTTTATAAGTGAAGTGTTTAATATGTGAAAATATTGTTACGAATTTCACATTTATTTGGCTATTTATTTAGAATTGTAATTAGATTTGCTTCATGTTGCCTTAGCAACGCAGACGATTTTTGAAGAGAAAGCTACGCCGAAAAAAAATAGTAATAAAAAAAAAATCTGAAAGATTTCAGATTTTAAATTACGTCCAAAGGCGCGTTTTTTTAACGTTTCGTGTGCTACCTTTTTTTATTAAATATCATGTACTACGTACTCAAACCATAAAATTCAGTTCAAAATCAATATCGCAAAATCATTTTAAAATGAACATATCTTTAGAATTTCCGTAAGTCTCG
>KK115962.1:116586-164319 GCA_000611955.2 Stegodyphus mimosarum | reverse complement strand
CTCGGACATGTCATCTCTGCTGAAGGTGTACGCACGGATTCTGAAAAAGTGTCAGCAGTTAAAGACTGGAGACGTCCCGAAAATGTCCACCAGCTGAGAAGCTTTCTAGGACTTTGCACGTACTATAGGAGATTCGTGAAGGATTTTTCATCCATTGCCAGACCCCTTCACAAGCTGACAGAGAGCAAGCAAAAGTTCGTGTGGACAAAAGAATGTGAGGATGCATTTAAGAATCTGAAGGAAGCCTTAACATCTGCTCCAATCCTGACGTATCCTCAGCTCGACAGACCATTTATTCTCGACACGGATGCGAGTAATGAAAGTGTCGGCGCTGTTCTGTCCCAAGAAATAGAGGGCCAAGAACGTGTAGTGGCTTACTGGAGCAAGTGCCCATCTAAGCCGGAGAGGAATTACTGTGGCCAAGTGGCTGCCAAGCCAAGTGGCCTTCAAGCCAAGTGGCCTGAAGCGTATCCTATTCCTGATCAAGAGGCTGTCACAGTAGCAGAAATGATGATACAGCACTGTATTTCCATGTTTGGAGTTCCTCTTCAGTTACATTCCGATCAGGGAAGGAATTTTACCTCGGCTGTAATCGAGGAACTCTGCAAGCTACTCGGCATTGACACAACCCAAACGACGCCTTTACATCCCCAGTCGGACGGTATGGTAGAGAGGTTTAATCGAACCATCCTCAATAACCTCTCATTAGTGGTTTCCAGAAACCAACAGGACTGGGACAAGAAGTTGCCACTATTTTTACTGGCTTACCGCAGTGCTGTCCACGAGACTACCGGCTATTCCCCATCTCAGATGCTCTTCGGTCGTGACCTTCGTCTGCCATGTGATCTTTTGTTTGGTCGCCCTCCGGATGCGCCTTCATCGCCTGAGGAATACATTCAAGACCTCCAGGCCCGGTTTGAAGTGATGCACAACTTTGCACGAGAGCGAGTCAACTTGGCGACGGAGAAGATGAAGACCCGCTACGACACGAGAGCTACTGGACATCGTTTCAACGAAGGAGACAAGGTGTGGTTATGGAATCCGACTCGTCGAAAAGGACTTTCTCCGAAACTACAATCACCTTGGGATGGTCCTTACACAGTCCTAAACAGGCTGAACGACGTCGTGGTTCGGATCCGTAAGTCATCGAACTCTAAACCTAAAGTCGTTCATTACGACAGGTTAGTTCATTACTATGGCCATAGTACGTAGTGTATATAATTGTAAATAGTAATGTACATAGTATAAGACCATGGTCCTATTTGTATTTAGTATTTGATTTGTATTTGTTAAGTAGTAGTATTTGATAAGTATTTGTGTTTAATAGCATTTGTATTTGATAGTATTTGTACTTAGTATTTGAATTGTATTTCGCGTTGGATAGAATTTAATTTGCTGAAAGTCACTTATTTTAATTATTGTTTATTTTGTTATTATAAAGTAATGTTTATTATAGCACTGATGCTTTAGTTGTAAGTTTGGCTTCCTGTCCAGGGATTGTACTGCCCGGGACGTGCAGTCCTTGGGAAGGGGGCATTGTTACGAATTTCACATTTATTTGGCTATTTATTTAGAATTGTAATTAGATTTGCTTCATGTTGCCTTAGCAACGCAGACGATTTTTGAAGAGAAAGCTACGCCAAAAAAAAAATAGCAATAAAAATAAAAGAGCGCGTGCATTTAATGCTTAATAAATAAATATCTCGTAATTACTGTTGCCATCCAGAAAAATCTAGAAATATCGTGATTGTTCTACTGATAATTAAAAAGCTTATAAAAGCCGAGGTGAAACAGCTCATCTCAGTTAGTAGTAGTTGTTGTTGCTGTTATACTTGTAGCTGTAAAAAAGCGAACTGCGGTTTGTTTACTTAATGCTGTATTGATTGTAGCGATTTCGCTGTCAGATAGAACTATTTTATCTGTTTTGAACTGAGTTTTTGCTAAACGTTTGAGATATTGTGATATTGTGCGAAGATTTGTGAAGAAATATTTCAGCATTTTAATTAATTTCTTGTGGAAAGAATAAATTTTTGTTAACTTTTTACGACTTGTGCATTCAATATATAACGAAGCCGTACGCACGTAACAATATGTTTCTCATAAGATCAAAATAACTAATGAGGGGGAATATCATATATTTTCTTAAGGTTCTTTTGTCGTATAAGTAGTAGTTAAGTTCAGTCCGCTAACAGGAAATCTATGATTCTGCTTACGGTAAGGACGCAGTTGATGTTTCTCGTTGCCGCAATATCCAATAGTCTCTTCAGTTGCTGTTATTGTGACTTGTCTGACAGTAATATCAGAAGAAGCCGACGGAATTGTGTAAGACTGCGCCTAACGTTGGCAACAGCCTTGAGCACCATACAGGTGACGGTACGACTTTGCTCAGTTCCGCCACCAGTTTCGAAGGATAGTACCCCGGGGGGGACATGGGTATGAGGGTCTCCACCCGTCTTACCTTACCAAAACCTCTCTAGAGGACCTTCGCCCGGCCGCGTAATTAGAATGTCCCCATGCAGCACAGATACTATACATTTACAAACATCCCTACGTTCTCTGGGTTTGAACCCGGCTCTTCGGTATAGCATTATATTATAGGTTATTGTAGAGAAAGGCACTCAACCGGGAAAGTGGTTAGCGACCCCGATGAGTGGCTTTCTCTACAATAACGTGTGAATATTAAAACACATAATGGTAAAAAACTCGTCATTCCATGTATTTGTTTGCTCCTGCTTCTTTCCAGTAACCGTGCATGCGGAGGATAATTTAAGTAATCATCATTTCCTCACTTTGCTTTGATTTCTTTACTTTAATGGTACTTAAACGCCCAATGATTTCTGCAACGTAATGTTCGAAAATTAATATTTGAATTAAAACAGCAGTATTTTGACTATACGAATAGATTATTGAAATTTATCCTGCTCTTACAATTTCCGGTATGAAGAATTCATACTGATTCGGATATACCTAATTACATGTCTCAATATTTTCATTTATTTTGCCAGAAAAGTTTAACGCAATCACATCATCAATAAAATATTCTGCTAAAGAATCTATTTCCTTGATTTATTATTTTGTAATTTGAATTAAGGTGAATTTCATTAACAAACGGTTTCAAAAATGTCGCGTACAAATTAAAACCAAAGTTTTTCTTTTGCGGAACTCTTGTGTAACTTGTTTGCTTTCAAATTTAAGTGCTAAGGATTTTAACCTAAATAAATCGCATTTGTAAAAGAGAAACAAAATTTTGTAATTTATCATGTTTCTAATTTTGAGATCACTTAACGAGAAAGATTAATTTATCTAAGTCCTCTTGCCTTTTTTGGAGTTAAACTGGTATTATAAAAAAAAGTGGTTATCTCCCTCAAGTATTATTTCGTGATAATTAAATGGAACACATCTCCCTTGTTAGTATTTTGGTGAGAAATTGATCTGCCCTCAAGTGTTAAATTGAGTTTTATGTTATCTACTTAACGATGCTAAATTTTTGCTAAAATATTTGTTAACCTAACTTTTATAACAAGTAGTTCTTTTCTCTGACTATTCCATATTATTTTAATATGGAAATATAATAAAGCATTTTTAATATAAAATGGTTGATATCACATTAGATTTTGTACTACAATACAGTGAAATGATAGCCGAAGGTGTTTATATGATATGACTGATATAATATTAGACGCTGTATTATATTACCATGAAACTATAATATAAGATTTTTGTGTAAAATGATTAATAAAATAGTCTTTAAAAATGCATAATATTAGACGGTGTGTCTTTTGCTCCTAAAGTATTGGTACTTGGTAAGGCGATGGAAACTTTCTCTGCATTAAGATATTTCTCTACATTAAGATATTTCTCTACATTAAACATTAAGACTACAGTACAAATTCTGACATCCGAAAGAGCTATTTTGGATTCAGGAAATTTCTCAATTTCGGATAATCAGTTTAAATCTAATATGGTGACATGGTATTACTGGGATTAATTATTTAGGTCAAACAGAAAAATGCTAACCTCCAGAGAGCAGGAGTCAAAGAAGATGCTAATCGGGTGGAAGAGTTTAGGAAAGGTAAAATTCTAGAATTTTAAAGAAGATCGAGCAACAAAAATTAATGATGGTAAAATTTTAGAATTTATAAAGGAAGCAAAAGTTAGGACTTCCAAAGCTCACACTGGGTGACAATACGTATACCGCCGCTCCTGCTCACTCACAGCTATTTAAGGGCCTAAAGTGTGGTCCTAGCCAACATCAGTACAACCTTAATCAATACATTGTTATTGGCCACCGTATTTGTGTATTATTAATCAAGACTTCCGAATCAGTAATATTGGAATTTTTTATGCAGTAATCTCAATTAGTCGGGAGAAAATCCGCATTTAGGGCACATCTGTTCCCTTTTGTTATGTATTATGTTGTTTTCCGCTTCTAGACTGGTAAAGAAGCTGAATTCTTTATTTTACTTTTTATCCGGAGGTCTGTATATTGATCATTGTAGGTATTGGACTGCCGGATTCCGGACTTTCCATTGTGTTTCGTAATTAATTTTCGTGGAAGTCTAAGGAACTGAATTCACGGCTTTCTATTGTTTCGGTAGTAGCCCCTCCCCCTCTTAGATGAGCCAGAAGCACAGAAATTGTTTAATAAGTGCTACCATCGGGAAGACGTTGCAGATGCTGTACATGACTTGGAGTGCATGGAAATTTGTTGATCTTTCGACTACAGCAAAAATATGTTTTGTTTTGGAGAATATTTATATTGGACAGGTTATGCCAGTTCTGACCACGTGTGAAGACACCCTCTGTTTACTAACTTAAGGGCAATATTTAGGAGGTTATTTAAAAAATGTGGATATTGGATTCACTAAATACTAACATTCGGAGGCTAGCTCCGTAAGTAGGAATTCGGAAACGACAGCTTTAATGGAGGACAGGCAGGAAAGAAATAGGGTATACCGAAAAAAGGGTGTCTCGGCACTGGCTGAGCAGAAAATAGCTTAATGTAGCCGAGCTTAAGTCTGGTTTTCTTCCTGAATATCTAATTATAATATTTTTACTTTTTTGTAAAACTTCCCGTCTTGTTGCCTGGTCGGTCCCGTGTGAAATTTTCCTCCTTTGGTAATAGTAGCAAGAATTGAAAAGTAAATAAAATTGCAGGAGAATCCATTGTCTATAGGCTAGAAGCGGTTTCGTTACTATCGCTTAAACCACAGAACTTTTCCGGACTTTTGAATTAAAGAGCATGTGCTATGATTTATCCGATGCTAACATACTTTTTCTATTCTTGGTGAAATCGAATTTTAAGTGCTGATGATTTTTTTCTAAAAAATGTCATAAATAAATAAATAAATATATAATAAAATTATGTAAATGTGTATCAAAAGTAGTAAATTAATCTTGCGTACTGAAACCATTATTGAAATTCACGCTTCGATGGATTTAGGTTTAATGTGTGCAACTAGTCTATGATAATTTAACTAAATTAACAATTAGCTATTATTATACTTTCCTGTTTTCCCAGTAAATTGGAGACGCGTTTTTTATTGATTTTAGTTTAAGTGCAATTTAGGAAAATGTTTACTGAATAAAGTCAAAATTATCAGTTAATTGTTTATCTTTCTGAAAATTATGCAGGTACATTTATCATCTAAAAAATTATGATTTGTGAAAACTTCATCGGATAGTTATTTATCAATGTCAATTAAAGTATGCAGAAATATAATTTTGCACATTATAGTGTCACCATGCCTGTAAATGTGTATTTACAAAGTATAATGTACAGTCGAAATCATTTAATAAATTAAATTTGTACAATTTATATTATTATTCGTAAATTAGTTTCACACCTATGTTTTCACTGGTCTTAAAATGTGTTAATTTTTCAATCATAAAATTTTATGTTTCTTTATTTTATTCATGTATATTGGAAACGCTTATTTCTGTGCTAGCAAGTTTTAGTATGAGCATACTTTGATTGTACTTACACGTTTTCACCCTTATACGTTTCATTGTCATATGAAACATGATAATTTTCTTATTTAGTATGTATGATAATCTTCACATATACAACGTACATAACTACATATTGGTGCTTAAATAACATATTAATTTCTATTTCTTAGTTCATACACGATAAATGCCATTGAAGCTGAGAGTAATATATATAACCATGTAACTGGAAGTACAGATTTTTATGTTGAAGCGTGGGTGTGGGAAAAGGCACGAGCAATCTCATCTGGAAAAGAAGGAAATATTTGTTCTTGTGTAGGATCTTGTCCCGAAGATCGCAACAACGTACTTTGAAAGATAAACTACCACAGAAATGAGGTCAGTTTTTGTAAAAGCAGATATAATCCGAAAGAGCAGATATATTTACGTGTATTTTATGGATTTATATGAATCTAATATCTTTTCAGAATTTCCTTTGAATACAGAAAAATATTCATCGAAATAAAATATTTCAAATAATAAAATGGTAAGATTAGGGGAGATTAAAAAAATCATAGTATTTATTTCAATGTAAATGTCATTACCCTGAGTTCAATTACGTAATTCCTTTTTACGTATGCAGTCATCTCCCAAATTACGGAAAAATACCAAGATGACGTTCATCACAATTAATTCGAGGGCAGCTGAAAACACAAAAAAAGAGCAATATTCATATTATATTCAACAGAAAACGTTACTAACAATTTACCTTTGCTTTCAAGCAGTATAATCTGAAAACTTAGTTCTTTTGGTGGAGCAAATTAAATCAGGATTTTGAGCAAAAATGAACAAACTATAAAAAGGGTCAGAAAAAAGGAAGAAGAGTCTGAAAGGTTTCTGATTTTAACGGTCACGTAAAAGGATTCGTTAAAATTTCTTTCACTCTCACTGAGCTCGCAATCTATCAGGCTCATGTTCACTCTGTTAAGCCATTTATTTTTTGGCCCTTTTAGCTTTATCATTAATATTGTTTTCTTTGCACTTACGCCATATACAATTCACCAGCAAAATCACAATTATCTTAAAAGCACCATAGCAGCGTATTTTTAGAATTTCTGTTGAAATGCTAAGTGTTGGCATACACTTTTTCTATTTTTCAGTCTTTTCTCTGTTCATCATATCAATATTCCGTTTTATTACTAAGATGGCTTACAAAACATTTTTTCTTCTTTTTGCTATTAACGTTTTGTGTGTTAATTTAAGTGCTGATGATTTTTTTTCTAAAAAATGTCATAAATAAATAAATAAATATATAATAAAATTATGTAAATGTGTATCAAAAGTAGTAAATTAATCTTGCGTACTGAAACCATTATTGAAATTCACGCTTCGATGGATTTAGGTTTAATGTGTGCAACTAGTCTATGATAATTTAACTAAATTAACAATTAGCTATTATAATACTTTCCTGTTTTCCCAGTAAATTGGAGACGCGTTTTTTATTGATTTTAGTTTAAGTGCAATTTATGAAAATGTTTACTGAATAAAGTCAAAATTATCAGTTAATTGTTTATCTTTCTGAAAATTATGCAGGTACATTTATCATCTAAAAAATTATTATTTGTGAAACTTTCATCGGGTATTTATTTAACCAATAAAATTAAATTTCATCGGGTAGTTATTTACCAATAAAATTAAATATCAAGCTCATCGCACCCGTGCTGCGTAAAATCCAATTCAACAGCAAAATCTCAAAATATTTAAAAAGACAAGAATATCTTTAGAATTTTCCATAAAGAGTCTCGCAGGTTAGAGACAAAAATGCTTATTCTGTAATATATGATTTCCGTATATATGTGCGGATGTATATTTGTTCTTCGCACTGTGGAAAAATGATGACCCACAGAGCCTTTACATTTTGTATGCACATAATCCTCCAACCCGCATGAACACTTCGAAGCCTGAACGTTTTATTCTAAATTACTTCTTTGTCTTTATTTCCTATTTTGTGCGATTTTAGTTAATTTTCGATTAGCAAACTCAGTTGTTTAACAGCACTATGTGCCACTTCTCACAATAAATATTTTTGTCTTCTGCGCGCCAGTTTATTGCCATTTAGCAAAGACAAACTTTTAAAATTAGTCCACCTGTTATTGATTAATAAATTAAAAGACACTCAGTTCCTAATTTTGTTTTAAATTTTTAATTTGATCGATTTAAATAAAAGTGGATCTATTTCATAATATATTTAATAAATGTTTTTTGGAATTGTATTCTTTCGTTTCTCCTTTTCCCTTCATTGTCTTTCTTTTTCCTAGTGTGTAAAAGATTTTTCTAATTCCGTAACTGATACAGTATTTTATTTTTTTATATTTCCCAAAGAAAAATCCTTCTTCGAGGTGCTTACTGCAATCTAAAGCTTTGAGTTGCAATTCTCTATACTAAGTGAACCCGTGCTAATAATTCGTTGAAAAATTCTTCAGTATTCATTATGCTTAGTATGCCCAGGGTATCTTACGATATTATCGTTAAGTTCGTTTCTGTTACCTTTTTCATTCTTTAAGGAAAATTCGCGAGGTGTCAATACACAGAGGGAAAAAAGTAATTTTGTTACACACATAATATATATGATGACGATAGAATAACTTTTATGTTCCCTATACTGAACTTTTCAGTTAAAACAAAAGACGAAATAAAACAATCGATTTTTCAGTTAACATAGGCATTGTCAATATACACTTAAAAATTAAATAACACAAAATAATATAAATGAAGCTGAAAAACGCTGAAAGAAAGAAATAAGGTGATATATTGTTTCAACCTCAGTATTGAATTTTCAAACAATAAGATGCTTTTGCTCATTGGCAAATAAATTGTTTCCAAACCTTTTCTTTCATTCTACCCCTTTTCGGAGCATAACTAAAAGCAGTTTTCATATTAGAGGAATACAAGAGCTGTAGTGTTTACTAAAGCTAACTGTATGATTTCTATTACATCTAAAATCCAGAATAGTTGGACTGGACGGTTGTTTATATTAGTGTAATAAAAAGAATTACTTTTTACTTCATTGTGCGAAGTAAAGGGAGTATTGCAATTGCGAAAATTTTCGAGTATCCTATTTCAACGAAAATATCCATTTTGAGGGCTCTTGAATTCATCTGAACGATTTTTTGCGTGACATCTGTGCGTGCGAACAGAAAAAAGAATTCTTTTTTTCAAAATTGATGGCAACATGGATAATAGACTCCGAAAGGACTTCTTTCGTGACGTGTGTATGTAATCCGCATAGTGCAAAAAAGAATAGCCATAGAAAATTGAAATTTTGTATATAGGACTACTATAGCATTTAGTTGTGCCCCTCACGTTTTCGTTACGATAGGCCACACCAAACATTTATGAGCGCAATATTTTTGTTGTTGTATGTTTTTATTGTTTTTTTTAAAGTGGTATAATTATCTTACTGTGTGTTCTGGTTGAAGTTATTTATACCTATGTTAGTTAGTTAATCTACATGCAATAGTTGTAGAATTATCAAAAATTCATGTGGCGCTAAGCCTAATGATGCCGCCATTTCCGTAAACTGAAACTCTTAGTAGAATAATGAATTCAATTACTTGGTGTATTAAATTCAGTGGCTTTTTGTCCAATGGGACCAAAAGCTAACTTTCAAATTTTGCACCCAAAATTTAATCTCCCTGCCCATTGTTCGAATTGATTGTTTTGGCGTAGAAACTCTAATTCTAATTTAAAAAAATTAAACTGTTTTTAACTGTATTTAGTGTTTTAGGTTTTTCTGTAGTTTACAATTTTTAATGAAACTGTTTTGACTTTTTTAAGTATTTTGCTTTGCCGCTAGTGAAAATTGAATTATTTGAATGCGAAAAATATCTCTAATGAAATTCTAGTAAATAAGTTTAAATGATGTGCAATAAAAACTATGTATAATTAAAAAAAATTGGCCGTACGATGAAAACATGAGGTGTTCGTACCAGATATTTTATTACGCTAGCTGGGCGCCGAGAAATTTTACCAACTAATTAAACTCCTCATCTATTTTTTGTTTTTAATAATAACGATTTTAGTCAGCTCAACCGCGCAAGGAATTATTTGTTACAAAAGGTTAGTCTGAAATATGTATAAGAATTTAATTCTAATTTTTTTGGCACTTCAAGAAACTCACTATACTTCGTAATTTTCTTCCTTGACCACTCCCTTCCGCGTTCGCACTTCTTGTACCTACAGAAAGTATGTTAAATGAGATTTCATGTTTTTTTTTCAAAGGTTTAGAGCGATTTTTCTCTGATCAGTTTTCTCATGGCATTGCCACAGGAAAAAAAATTATAAACTTAATATCACTTGTACAGTAATGCTCAAATGTTGTGTTTTGACACATTCCTATGGCACGAAGCGTAAAGAAGTGAACATTATGTAATTGTTAAAAAGGTTACTTTTCTTATTATTCTTTTCGCAGACCTATAAGTTGTATGATTTTAGATACTCAACAATTTTATAATGCTTAGCATTATTATTTCTGCTCTTGGCAACTAATTGATTTGTTTAACGAATGAATATTGTTGCATGCTACACGTTCAAATAGATCTTCTTAAATAACTAAATTTGACAAAAGGATGACTTGAATTCTTAATAAAATAAACCACAGCTCGTACACCAAGGCAATCAGCTATAAATAACTCAAAAGGAACTCAAAGACAAGACGAAATTCTCTCATACTGATAGTTCCCAATGGCCGGCTCTAGCCATTTATAAGCGCTGGCCACTACTAAAGCCGGAAGCTGTACCCTCTTTATTGTGGAGGCAATTAATAGGTGCGCGATTCTTACTGATGGACGGACTAATTTCAACCTTGTTTTCTCCGGGAATCGATAGTCAGAGTCACTAACCACTTTGTCGCCTAGGCGGCATTGCCATATTCGAATCATAACAAAACCCAATCTCTTTAAGCTGCGCTGAATACCGGAAATCAACAAAATCAAACTCAGAGAAACCGTGTAAGTTTTATCCTAATTTTATTAACAGTTATTTTAAGTTTATGCGCCTTTCTAGTCTGTTCTAGCTCCAGCTTACAATTTCCTACCAGAATGTATTTTCAGGAACGCGGTTAATGCAAATGAGTACGAGTAGACTTAAGTCGACGTTTCACCGACTCCGCGAGAGAGAGCTTGAGTTCCTGACTAGCGCGAGTTAGCCTTTTGGCTACGTCTCTCTAAGCTACTGCTACGTTCTGCCGTAGTTTAGGACATTGTTTGGCTTCGCCGACTTAATTTAGATTTATGGACCAACTACTTAAAATCTTGATAGCTTTGGCTATATCTTTCAGTTAGCTTTAGTTAAGCTTTGTTAAGTTTAATTTCATATCAATTTAAGTTCAAGCCCAAATGGAGGCTGTGCTGTACGTTCTGAATTAGGAACTGATTGCATTATATTTATTCTGAGAAGTAAAGGGTAGTTAACCCTTCTTAAGTCTTACGCCACTGTTCACACACTTAAGCGATTTTTTGCTTATTAGTGTGTGTGGGATTTCAAGGATTGAACACTGAATTAAATAAGGAACCGATTTGGCGCCGATTTTTTTCTTAACGAACCCTGCCATAGGTAGTGAAGATTTCACGTTGAACCCACCGACCTTTCAATTTCCTCAACCTCAAGTAAACCCAATGGAGGGATTCGAATTTATCATGGGAACGATGAGAGCGGCGATGAAGCCAGCGGCAATATTTCACAGAAAAGGTTCCGTGATGACTTTTCTGGAGCAGCTTCACTTAACATTTCACGTTATATCCTGTGAACCAGCTACAGAAAATTATCATCGGTTCGACGAACTTGAAAGGTCAAGCTGGCAGCTGGTAGAAACATATTGCCAAGTGTTTTGTTGGGAATCCAATATCCGAAATGTATACTTGGAAAAACTTTAAAACATCACTATTGAAAGCATTTCCAGTTGTGAAAGACCGAGCGAAATTGCAGTCTGAATTATTTAGTAAATACCGAACTAATTTCGACGAATTAACAGGCTTCATCTTAAGGAAGATCCACACTATCAAATTATTATATGGAAAAAGACCCGACAAAGAAATTATCGAAATCATATTGTCGATGTTACTGCCGTCAATCCAGGACTTTGTTGGAGTCAGGGATCCGCAAACCCCGGAAAGCTTATTTGAATTAGCAGTGAAATTTCAGAGCAGGCAAACGGACGAAAACGCGCGTGCAAATAATTTTAGGCAGTAATCAAGGTTTCACGATCAGCCGAAACCTCAAAATCAGCAGAATCCGTATCGGCAAGAAGGGGATATTGCAAAGTCAGAGAAGAAACGACTGGTCAGTCCAAAGCGTGGGGAAATAAAAAACAGCTGGATCAAGGGGCAGATAAGAAAAACTTTAACTAATCACGGTGACGAAGATGAGGGCTAGGTCACCGTCTGGATAGGAAAATCCCTCAGAAATCAAACTGAATACGGTAGTCTTACAAAATTTAGCCTGAGATCCATATATTATTTAACGATGTCCCTGCTACCGCCCTACTGGATACCGGGGCTCCATCTAGCTTCCTGTCGCAGGACTTCTTTAAAAAGCATTTTCGTCGTTATAGATCACACATGGCCAAACTGCGGCTCGTGAGCTACTTGCGATCCTACGCCATCTGAAATGCGACTGATTTTGAATAAATATACTTTAATTTTTTAATATAGATGGCATTCGAAATAGATACCATGTAGTGCCGCTTTTCTTTATTTATCGCTAATTTAATTTCTGATATTATGTATGTAAAATTCTGATAGATTTCGAACTGTCCCCTGCTGGCTTATCTCCAGAGCAACAAATACGTAAAATTACAAATAATTGCATTTCTGATAATTATTATTCCTGTTATGTTACTTTTTGAAAAGTTAATACATACGAAGTTAATTTAAAACGCAATGATAATGATTTTATTTAATTATTCTCCCTAATATTTTTTCTCTCAAGTTAATTTTACTTCAGGCAGTATCTTCTTACATTTTTATACTATCCCATTGTTCACAATAGCTGTGATCCACCTGGAAGAATTTCTATTCGTTGAAGTGTACTACTTTTATTCAGTTCTTGAAAGGCGTGAGTAACTGCTGAAGAAACCTGTGTCGTCTTGCAACCCATATAGAGCTCTTTTAATTTGTGGAAGAATTTTACGAAGATTTTATTTTTGGTGGAGTGAACCTTTAGCCTCTTACTTGGTTGTATCAATTTTCTGGCGAACTCCTTCAGATTTAATTTCCTGTCCCAATCGTTGTGAATGCTGAAATATTTGTAGTCGTGGAAAGAATAACTGGTTTGACAACGATTTAAATTTTAGTCAAAATGTCTAACTCCCATTTTATCAAGTATTTTTATTCTTGTAGCTGCCCTCGAAATCGATTGAGTGTTTTTAGTAAATGTACGCCAGATACACATAAAAAGTTCTTTTCTATACATGGAGGCTATTTTCTAGCAATTATTTTTTATTTATTTAAAAGATCGCTGATGAGTGGTTTTTATTATTATTCCCATTTACACTCATGTCCATAAATTAAGGATAATTCGGAGTCAGCGGAAATCGAACTCTAAAATAAATATATCCCTGTAAAATCACTACACACATCTTCAAGAATCATACGCAAATTTCAGGAAGTAACCAGATGACACCGATGGTACGTCACAATGACGAGAGTGTAAGAGAGTGATATATAGGAACACAGGCAAAAAAGTAAAATTGTTCGCTTGAAAAAGGCGCTTTATAAGCCTTTCAGTACAATAACCGAATAGTTATGACACAAAGGACGCATTTCGATGATTTTTTACGTGGTAGAATTATCGGCCGTCTGAAATGTGGGCGTACCCAACTGGAAGTATCAGACGAACTTGGAATTGCACAGAGTGTCATCTCCAGGCTTTGGCAACGGTTCCAAGATGATGTTAAAGTGAGTAGACGTTAGAGCACAAGTCGCCCCAGAGTTACAACGCCGAATGAGGACCGGTATTTGGCAGTTACTGCCAAACGAAACAGGCGGAGCTCAGCCTCAGACCTGTCTTGTCAGCTCTCTTCAGGCACTGGTACGACAATTTCAAGACAGACCGTGTATAGACGCTTAGGGCAGATTGGTCTATATGCTCGTAGACCTGTCAGATGCTTTCCACTTACTGCAACTCATTGTCGTGATCGGTTAGACTGGAGTAGAGAGCATGCATTGTGGACACCGCAACAGTGGGCTTTGTGATGTTTTCCGACGAGACCAGGTTTAGCTTGCAGTCTGATTCTCCCCAGATTTTCATATGCAGAGCTCCAGGTACCCATTACCACCAAGAAAACATCATTGAACGACACCGTTACGGCCATGCAGAAGTGCTCGTTTGGGTGGAATTATTCTGGGTTCCAGAATTGACCTGCGTGTTCAAATAGGAACCATGACAAGCCAAATCTATCGGGACGTCATTCTGGAACAACATGTACGTTTGTTTCGGGGCGCCATGGGCGCACAATTTTTGTTTATGTATGACAACGCCCGTCCTCACCTTGCAAACATTGTAAGCGAATGCCTTCAATCGGAGGATATCACTCGTATGGACTGCCCAGCATTCTCACCGGACCTGAATCCAGTAGAGTACGTGTGGGACATGCGTGGCCGACGAGTTGTAGCCCGTCAACCTCCTCCTACATGTCTACCGGAACTTCGGAGAGCATTGCTTTTTGAGTGGTGTAATATCCCCCAAGATCAGATCGATAATTTGATACTCAGCATGCCTAGGCGTTGTACGGACTGTATTGCATCTTCTGGGAGACATACAATGTATTGACAATCATACCAACCATGTAATATTGGTTTTTTGTAAATAGGTTTTTTTTGTAATTTGCTCCAGGGAGAAAAAATCGCTAATTTTTTTAATAATATCAAACATATAGCATCTTTTTTGGCTCTTTACCTTTTGTTTAATAAATAAGCTTTACAAATAAGTCAAATTTGTTTTGCTTCTAACTCTTCCTTTTCCTTAATTTATGGACATGAGTGTAAAAGACTGCTCATGAATTGTTAAAAAAATCTGAAAGGTTTCGGATTTTAAATTACGTCTAAAGCGGCGTTTTTTTAACATTTGTTTGCTACCTATATTTATTAAATATCATGGTCTTCGCACTTAAACCATGAAATTCAGGTAAAGAACAATATCGCAAAATAATTTTAAAGTGAGCATATCTTTATAATTTCCTATACACAGTTTCACGCGCTGGGGATAAAAATGTTTTTTCTGTACAACAATACCATTACTCGGTTTGAAATTCTTGAGCTTGTTATTCAAAAATTCGTTTTAAAGTTTTACAAAATATGAAATCGATAATAAAACGAATTCTAAATTTCAAATTTGGGCTTCCAGATGCCCATATTCAGAGCAGAATTACGTCAATCAAAATTTTATGGCTCTCGTTACCGTTGTTTTATCATAATGCGAGAAACATACATACATTTATGTAGATTCTTCAGTATTTAATTTCTTCAAATATAATACAGAGCGATAATATTTGATGGCAACAATATGAAAAGTTTAACGGACATTCAGAGTGTTTCGACGCAGAATCGCAAAACGAAGGCAATAGTTCTTCAGGGACAGCTCCTTTGGACTGAAAACAAACTACTCAGTTTTTTTTAAATAATGATTTGTAATTTACACAAATAGCATTTTTTATGTAATTGTCAGACGAATGAATACACTCCCGATTCTATCTACTTCTACTAAGATAAAAGAGAAACAATAATTATAAACGAAAAGTCAAAAAAGAAATCAGACGAAAATATTTAGTTTCTCTACCTGAAGAAAAAAACCTTCAGTTGCTCAGTACAAGCGTTACAAATTTTTATTTTCTCGGCGCTTAAATTTTCTGAACACAAAACAGTATATATAGAATGTATTTATTAATATTTATATGTAATCATGCTAATCACATATACATTAATTTTATTTAAAAGTTTTTTTATATTCAAAAACTCTCTCATTTTTTGATAACGATATAAATTTGAACTTGCGGCTCTCGAAAGTTCACAAAATCTATCATGAGGCTCCCATCGTCTTGAAGTTTTCCCATCCCTGTTACAGATTGTTTAAAGCAACGGGACAACGAGTGATTGCTGCCCATAGTAAAGAGAGCGTTTGATTGAGAAAAGTGGGCCTGCATGTTCAAATAAAGAAAGAGGTGCAAAAAATAAATTTTTTGGTGGTAAAGAATTTGTTAACCGCATGTTATATTGGGTTTGATTTCTCACGCGTACCTAGCTCAAGTATTAATTTCAAAGATTCTACTTTACAGGTCAAGATGGATAAAATTGAAGAGGAAAACGCTGCAATCCCGGAATTAGATTTCACGCATCTCGAAGAAGGAGAAAGAGAGAAAATCGAAAATCTGGTAAGACATTTTTCGCAATTATTTAACGAAAATCCTGGCCTCTGCCAGATTGTAACACACAGTATTGACACTGGTAGTGAGCCCCCAGTCCGGTCTAAACCGTATAGGTATGACGGTGTGAAGGAATACATTCTTCTCACGGTCATTACAATACATATTAAGAAAATGCTTGACAGAAAGATAATTACGCCAAGTACCAGCTCCTATCGAAATCCAGTAGTTCTGTGTAGAAAGACAAATGGACTGCTAATCGCAGATCTAAATGAGTCGAGATTCGCAGTTGACAATCGTAAGTTAAATAGCATAGCGAAATACCCCACATATTTCCTCCCGATAACAGATGAAATTATAAGACACATTTGTTCTACTAAATATATGACAACCTTAGACCTGACGTCAGGCTATTTGCAAATTGCAGTAAAACCCGAGGATGTCGAAAAAACATCTTTTATTATAAAGTCAGGCGTGTATGACTTTTTGAGAATGCCGTTTGGCTTAAGCGGAGCTCCGGCTACATTTAAAAAAGTTATTCACATTGTTTTAAGTCCAGTCTTAGGCAAAAGTACAGTCATCTATCTCGATGATATTATTGTTACTAGCGAAACTATGGAAGAACGCATTAAACATTTAGATGAAGTTTTTACACTGTTAAATAAGGCCGGCCTGAGAATAAATCCAAAGTGCAAATTTGGCGAGAAGGAATTGAGGTACCTTGGCTATAAAATCTCGAAAAACGGTATTAAGACGGACAATTCCAAAATACTAGCGATTAAAATTTATCCACCTTCAAACACGGTCAAGAAATTATCTTCCTTTTTGGGAATGTGCTCCTATTATAGAGTTTACATAAAAGATTTTGCAAGGATAATTGAACCCTTGTTGGTTCTTAAACGAAAAAAGACAAGGTTCACATGGACAGCGGAGACGAACACGGCGTTTGAAGAATTGAAACACGCCTTAATTAACGCCCCTGTTCTTAAATTCCCGGAAAGGGATCAAAATTTAGAGATTGCAGCAGATGCGTCAGACTACGCAATTGGCGCAGTTTTTCCAAAAATAGGCAGCCAAAAGCCTTTTTCAGCAATATGCAGAATCAAACTCAACGTAATTTTACCGCAACTGAACGGAAAACCCTGCGGTCTTACTAGCGGTGCAAAACTTCCGCGTTTACTTCCGAAGCGCCCCGATAACTGTGAACTCAGATCATGCAGAAGGTGGTCGCTTGTACTCCAGTAAAAATCTTTCACCCCGGGTTATACTTTGGACGTTAAAACTGCAAGAGTTTAATTTAATAATAAAACACAGGCCGGGGAAAGAAAATGTAGTTGTGGATACCCTATCAAAAATCAAGATCGATTAAGAGGGAAATACAATTAGATGTACGATGCTAACTGCTAAACTAATTGAATCCCGTGAAACGATAATTGCTGAATTAAAAACGGATCTTGAGTTCAAAGACATTTACGCATATCTGGTAGATCCCGAAAAAGTTTGAAAATGTAGACTTAACGGCTATTCGCAATAGGGCTGCACATTATGAAATTATTGATAAGTTGCTATTTTACAAGAAAGCAACCAACGATAATCAAGAGCTGCGGCAAGTGCTCCCAGTCAGTCTACGCTTAAATATTTTAGAGGAGTTTCATGATTCGAAAATATCGGGACATCTCGGGGTTAGAAAAGCCCTCCAAAGGGTCCGCGAAGCGGTGTATTTTTCGCAGTTGTACAAGGTGGTGACGGCGTATGTCAGGCCATGTCACTTGCGTAAATTTTGTTTAGCAACTATAACGAAAGATGTAAAATGAATAGCAACTCTAGCACACAAGCCAGTCTCTTCAAAAGAGGCCGTAAGAACTTCGGAGCGACGAATCAGGAAAGGAAAAAGGTCCGCTGACGTGGTAGCGGTGCCGTTCCAGCATGCCAAAAATCCCAGATTAAGGGTTTAAGATGCCAACAACGAAGCCGGTCGGAGGAGCTATCGATAGGACTGGAGTTCAAGAATCCTCCATCAGGAAGTCAGCGCGTTTCATCGAAAAAGGGAAAAAACGAAAGAGAGTGCCGACGGAGGTGACAAGCCAGCCAAGCTGAAAGAGGAGATTGCAAGTGCTGAAGTATTCTACCTTTGAGGAATTCTGCTTGATTAGGATGGAGGAGTTTAGAAGGAAAAAAGATAAAGGAAAATTGTGCTTGTTTCCTGTTCTGCATCGAAGTTTCGATTTATGTTATGTTGTTTAAAGTTGCTAAGTCCTATTTAAAGCAAAAAGTTGAATTCGCAAGTTTGCGAGAATGTAGTTGCAATCATCTTTTAAATGGAAAAGATTTCTGAATTCGCAAGTTGGCGAGAATTTATTTTGTAAATAATTTTTGAAAATTCTCAATTTTCGAGAAAATAATTTGTGAATATTTTTAGTCGAAAGACTTCAATTGTAAATGTCTTAACTTAAAGAAAGATTGTAACAAAAGTTTGCAAATTTTGTATAGCAACTATAACGAATGATGTAAAATTAATTTTAAAATACTGCGCGTTAAAATGTTGCGTTGAATATACAAATGCTATTGCCATCCATAAAACTACTGTTAAATCAAACGAGTACAAATGTAAGTTTTGGTCAAAGCACGACGGTAAAATACTTTGTATAATGAATGAATAGAAACAACGTATAGATTGAATGTGTTTAAAGTTAGGCTTTCCAGGCTTTACCTAAGAATTTAAATCAAGCTCTATTTTAGCACATTAGAAGTAGTTTTGTGTTTGAGGAGTCTTCTGGGGTCTTTAGCAAATAGTAGTTGTTGTGTAGACGGTAGAATAGTTTCGCCTAAACACAACATTAATACGCTCAATTCACTCAGAACAATTTCTGGAGAGCGTGGGGGAAACGAGATTTAAATTTTATGTGAATGAAAGCTGTTTGAGGGCCAAAATAATTTCAATAAAGAGTATTGGTAACGAAATTGGAAATTGTTATGAAAGACATCACTAAGACTGTTTCCTTCCAGATAATTTAAAAGGACCAAGACAAATATCTTAATACAAGTTAAGATGAAGCAGATGTCTGTAATCAAATTCAAATTGTGAATGTGTTATTTTATCTTATTTTTAGTATAGCTTTAGAAATTGTTGTAAAGTTGGCCCTAAATAGAAAATTTTAATGATGAATTTCTTTCAAAAAAACACAATTGCTGCAGGTTTAAACTTTGATATAAAAGAGTTTTGTAGAATTTACACTCTTAAACAAGGTCATTTTGAGACCTTATTCTCCGAGTAGTTAATTTCTGGTGGGGAAAGATGTAAGGTTTATCCTAATTTTAACATCAGTTATTTTACGTTTATGGATCTTTCATGTCTATTCTTGCTTCAGCTTAGAATTTCCTATCAGAATGTACTTTTAGAAACGCGGTTAATGCAAATGAGTACATGTGGTATTTAAGTCGATGTTTCACCGACTCCGTGAGAAAGAGCCAGAGTTCCTGACTAGCGCAAGTTTGCCTTTTGGCTACGTCTCTGTAAGCTATTGCTACGCTCGGCCGTATTTTAGGCTCTTGTTTGGCTTCGCGGACTTAATTAAGATTTATGGGCCAACTTTTTAGAATTATGATACCTTCGGCTAAAATTTTCAGTTAGCTTTTAGTTAAGTTTAATTTCATATTAATTAAAGTTCAAGCCTAAGTAGAGTGCTGCACACTCCGAGTTAGGATTTGATTGTATCATATTTATTTTGACAAATAAAGGGTAGTTAACCCTTTCTGTATCTTACGTCTTTGTTCACACACTTAAGCAATTATTCGTTTATTAGTGTTTGTGGGATTTTAAGGATTGAACACTGAATTAAATAAGTAAACCCCCACAACCGTATGAAGCAATAAACCTAATAGACGCACAATTCACTCAACTCTGAACTGAACAAATTCCTAGCATTTTATTTATGGAAATATTCAAGAGAAAATTGAAACACTTATGAAAGCTTCCTCAAAAATTTGTCTTAGGGCTTCTAAAATGCGTAATGAAATTTAACATATGAAATTTACCAAGAAATCTTAACTAGTTTTTGTTTATAATGCTATATTATATGCTATCCAATCCTCGTAGACTTATTGTTTGTGTTGTTTAGACTTGCAACTATACGATTATAAGGTAGTTCACAAGTGAGGGAGAAAAGTGCTTAGGAAATCTGTTACAGCCGAAAACATAGCGGCAAAAATATCGCAGGAGGGAGAAAAGTGCTTAGAAAATCTGTTACAGCCGAAAACATAGCGGCAAAAATATCGCAGACGAAAACGTCGCCAAGAAAACAATGGAAGACGAAAGCGTCGTAGTACAAAACATCGTGAGAAAATAAAGCAAAGAGAAAGATCGCGGTTCCAAAACATCGTGGTACAAAGTATCGTGGTCGAAAATAAAGCGGTTCAAAAACTTCGCAGTTTAAAAACATTGTAGTCGAAAACATCGTGGTAAAAAATAAAGTACCTACAAGTCATCGCATGACGATAACATCGCACACGTGAGTTTTCAGGTTTGTTTTAAAAGCTGTATTTGTATATTCGCATAATGATTTGGGAGCGCAAGAAGGAAAGAGAAATATTTCTACTTCCGTATTTCATATTTTTGAATGAACTAACAGATTTTGCTGAAAAGAAGGAAACTTAAAAATTTAAAAATTGAAAATGAGTAGGAAATTAATGCAACTTTTACAGAAATTTAAATTTACATAGATAATTAAAAAATATCATTAATAAATTAATCTTTTTTTTATAACTATGCAAATAAAATTCTATTAAGTGTTATAACTTGCATTAATTTTATACTCATTTTCAATTATTAAATGCTTAAATTTTCTTCTTACTTTTTTCAGCAGAAATCTAGTAGTTCATTCAAAGATATGAAATGTAGAAGTAAAATTACCCTTGTTTCCTTCTTTCTCCCCCAAATCATTATTAGAGTATGCAATTCCAACTTTTAAAACCTGAAAACCCATGTGTGCGATTTTATTGTCATGCGATGAAATACTTTATTTTTTACCATGATATTTTCGACGACGCTATTTTTAAACTGCGAAGTTTTTTTGAACCGCTTTATTTTCTACCACGATATTTTGTACCACGATGTTTTCTCTTCGCTTTCTTTTCTCCCACGATGTTTTGTCCCATAACGTTTTCGCCTAGCGTTGATTTCTCCGCGACGTTTTAGCCCGCGATGTTTTTGCCGCGATGTTTTCGGCGGACACCCAGGAGATCAGTTGTTCATGACGGGAAAAAAGTACAAATTATTATTCAACAACAATTTTGTTGCTGTTGTTGTGCATGCGTCATATTTGCTAAATTAGACGAGAAGACATTGTTATGCGTTTCGCATTTAGGTATAAATTTTATTTGTTAGGATTAGATATTATATCTATGTTCAGTGAGGCCAACGGATCTCTTAATAATAATTCTTCCAGAATCTGCTGTTCTGCTCAGACGGGATAATGGTTAACGGCGCTGACTACCGCACGAAGGTTTCGGGTTCGAATCCCGTAGAATGCGTGGATGATTATAAATGTATAGCGTCTGTGCGGTTTGGGGGCACTCTAAATGTAAGATAAGCCGAAATGTCTCTTGTGGCGTTATGGTAGGAGAAAACAAATCTATTCCCAGAGACTATTTCTCAAAATTACGAAGAACTTCCCAAAGTCACCTAAATGGCACTCAAGGTTCATACCAATGACAGACCCAGTCTTCTATACGTAAATTCGTTAACGTGTTAATAAAATAAAGCAAGTTACAGCAACAACAAATTTAGGTTTTCTGTGTCTGAATTGTTTGGTAACTATGTATGATTTTGATTAAACAGTAACAATTTTATTGCAAGCTACATTTCAGGAAGATTTTTATTCCTTTACTACTGTGCGATTTAAGAGCGTTACTATTAATTTTATTGCCCTGCAGTTATACTGTTACTGTATTATATATTTGCAAGGTTGTAGAGTCATTAGGAGTTTTTTGAAGCAGAAATCTTGAAAAATGAACAACGCCCTCGCCGGAATTCGAACCATGGACCTCTCAGATATGCGCCGAGCGTGCTGACCACTACACCTTGAAGGCATACTATGATGGCGGGTGAAGTACCTTCTAAGGTTATTAATTAAATAACCAATTATTAATAATTTCAGCCTTTACAATAACTTTTCCTTTCCTTCTCCTGATCAGAATGTGAAAGAGTTGGCTAATAATTAAATTGAGGTTTTGGGATTTTAAGAGAACGTGTTTCTGGCTGTGCGTGCACGCTATGTTTAGTTCCTTCTAGCCTTCACAGTTGTAATTATTTATCTTTGCATTATTAGCTGCCGACAGTTTGAGTTTGAACTCATACATAAAACCTCATACTTTTTTTTATTACTATATACATTACACAGCATTTCACTACAAAGTCTGGTGATGAGAATCATTTGTATTTATTTTATATATGCTTAATAGAATAAAGTATGAGCAGTGTTAATCCTTATATGCTTAAATTAAGATAAGAATTGTAATTTTTTAATTTTTGACAGTATGCGATTTTAATTATATAAGAATATCTTTGTATTATTCCTATCTATGGTAATCTGGCTTTAGACTGACATTTAAGAGTTCATATGCTTAAACTCAGCTTTTACTGCTGCTTCATTCACAAACTCAAACCTAATTTTAGAAAAATTGTGAGGATACGATTTGTGCTGTATGCAAATTTCTTTCACTATGATAAAACAGAGTTATAACTTTTCTCCCACAGAAATGTATTTTTTCAAAATGAGATTAGCTGGAATATCCTTTCACTTGTCATAAGAAACACGTGTTTCAACTCCAATGGTTGCTTTATCTTTTCCCATATTATATAGCAAGTATCCATATATCTTTTCGTTTGACTCGTAACATTTCAAACTCGTAACATTTTCAAACACTCTCATAAAATTTCTGAAAATGATGTTATACAGAGAATGCCTAACTCTCAAATTTCTTTCGCTTCAACCATGTGCCACGCATCTGTATATCAGACTGAGAAACAAATTCAAGAGAAGGAATTTAGGTGCTGATGAATTGTTTTAGCTGTATAACCAAAAGAAAAGAAGCGAGAAGCAAGTAAAGCGAAAGCAATGTGTTCCTGGCTTTGTTTTATGAGTCAAAACCTCACATATTGTTTATTGTTCGCAAAGAATAACATTTCTATGGTTTAAATTTATATTTCAAAGTATAGCTGCTAAGCAAACAATCGTCTGTGTGTATCCTTTATGTACGACTAGAGTACTGATTCTAACATACGATATTTTTAAATATAATAAATCTGTTGAAAGCCATTATTCATTTGGAAGATTCCATTTATCACTTTCATTGGTACCAATACTGTTTCTATTTAAATCAATCTAAATTTCAAGAATATAGAAGAGGTTAGGTTAGTTTAATTCAAAGCCCCAAAGGCTATCTGCCTAAGTGGACGGATGCTTTAGCGAAAGTCGTTCAAAAGGAAATGGCTTATATTTCCGGTACCACACGGGGAAAACCACGAAAGCTAACCATTGAGCTAGCTCGTTCATCTGGGTTAGAACCCACGACAGGTCAAAATACCAGTATTAAGGGGTCTTAACCATTCGACCACTGGGGAGGCCGAATATAGAAAAGACTGCAAAGTTGTAGTGAAATAAATTAATTTCGATTAATAGCACTCGGCAACAAAGAGCTCAAGACACTTGTATGTCTTAATTCCATGAATTATAATTCAATGAATTCAATGCATAAGGAATGCTTTGAGAAATGAAATAATGCTAACAAATAAGCAATGATGAAAAGAACTAACGCTGCAAAAAATTAAAATGGAAGTAACTGCAATGCTTAATATTAAAAAATTATGAATATTTTTCCTTAATTTTTGGCTTACTCATAGAAAGCGTACTTTCATAAACTTTATCTGAAGACATATTTAGTCGATCAGTAATTACTTTAATAAGACGAAAATTATTTCAGAAGTCTTTAATTCAGTCGTTCTGATAGTGATTGACGTCTGCGTGAAGTTTCCGACAATTTAACTGAATCTCAGAAGCACTTTTCTTTCTTCTGCCGAATAACATAAATTATGAGAAGATTCATTTATGCTTTCGCATCTAGCTAGTCTCTATAATTGCAAGCCATCAGGAACAGTAGAAATGGTACACAGATTAATCAGCCTTAATTAAATTTACTCTGAAAATGATTCTCTGACTGTAGTTCAATCAGGAAACACTAGCAGGAAAAATGGTACTGATGGTGATATAAACCTTCTGATTGTAATCTCCATATTCAAATAAACAAGTCAAAAGCATTTGAGATTTCAGTCTAAATAGAAGATTGTCATATACTGTTGGCTACCGTTTCGTTACCAATATTATGTACGAATGCAACAATGTTTACATAGGATTAGCTTACTCTTTGCGTTGTAGAAATTAGGTTACGCTTTGCAATGAGGGCCGAAAAGGCCCGTGAGTGTACCGGTGCCATAGGATCATACGATAATATTAAAGGGTGATGTGGTTTCAGCTTTACTGTAATAAAAAAATAAAAGTCTCTAAATTGGAAACGCTGTCCTGAAAGTAATCTGATAAAAATGGATTCTAATATATGCTTTCTAAATGTAAATGTACAGAGATTACCATAACTATTTGTGTGACTTCCATTCTACGTACTTTTGTAGGTCAGGATTTTTTGATTTTGCACAATTAACTACGAAACGTTTTCGAAAATCCGTCTATCTAAATCCGTCTGTTTGTGGTTCTGTTTGCGTACTTTCTTGTAGTAGCAGCTGAAGATGGTTATAAAATTAAATCGCTGAAAACGCTTCTGCTAAAATAAAATCTACTTTAACACCAATTTTTTTTTTACATTTTACATTCTGTCAATACAGTAGGTTGATAAGAATTTTTTTAATTTGCGTTAACCGGTAAAATTTGTGAAAAATGAAATTTAAACAACCATTATCGGACAAGTTAGATAGTAACGTTAAGCCTAATTTGCTGTTAAACAGCATCTGTTTAACTACTCTGTGTTTAAACGAATTACAGTCTTTACACTTACTAGAAGTCCACCAAAAGCATGGTTTAAATAGTGACGAGTGTAAAACTGTTAGATATAGACAAATGTTAAAATTTAACTAAAACAACTACAAAAACTGAGTTTTGTTACATAATTAAACTGATTAATGGTCACCCTTTTGGGTGACCTTTAAAACCTGAAACCTTACAGAATTTGTTTTTCTTTTTTAAAATTATTTTCATTTAAGGGAAGAAAAGCAATTGTCTTTAATTCTTTTTTTGCTTTAAATTATTTTTCTTATTAATACCCCGATTTAAACGCTTCTTGAAAACATATCTATTGTTTTATATTTCTAAATCTACTTCAAAAGAAAAGAAGAAAACAAGGAAAACTGTCCAAAATTACATGTTTTTATCTATATAGCTTGAATAAACTTAGATCACCAAAGATGAAATCATTATCGTTAACTCTTTAACATTTTTTTTTCATTTGCTGAAACCTCGAAAAGCAAAAACTCAGGATCATAATATAAACCTATATTATGATTATATTAGATGTAATATCCTAATTTACCGGTTATTTGTTTCTTTAATTCTTCTGGATAGTTATATCATAATCTTCTTTCAGATGCTCCCAGTAAAACTAATTTTGAATTTTATGCAATAATCTATCACTAGGTACTGATTTCCGAACTTCCTTTCCTCAAATATGAATATGTGTTCAAAAATAGAATTTCATAAGCTGTTTTCTCAAGAGCTTCAGTAAATTTACTGTGCTCCTGAATTATCGCTTCTATTCGTCTTAGCCCTGTGTAGCAATTATTTATTGCTGCATTTCAATATTAGCCGTTTATAAAGTCTTTGAATGTTATATAAAACAAAAATCTTTCTCAGTCTCATATTATATAGTGAAACAAAGCATTGAATGCATTTTTTTGCATTTGTTGACCTATTCTGTTATAAAGTCCTTTTGGGACATATAATAACACAATATGTCATTTAAGCTTAAAATTTTGTAAGTTTTCTTTTCTGAGCAGGAGAAATTTATTTATAAGCTCCTGTTTCGTATACTTATTCATTACTTTGGATTTTGTTATTTTAATACACTAAAGAATATGTTCATATAACGGTATTTCACTGAGAGTTATTTCGTAATAATCAGTGAGTTATTAGTCTGACTACAGTTAATTTTGCAGAAACATCGGCTTAAAATTTAACAAAATTTATTTCTCTACTCTTGGTGAGTTGCAACTAAGAGGTCGTTTACAGTTTTGACACTTGGAGATTTTCATTTGGAATTTACAATTAAGTGAGACACCTGCTTTTTCTCTTTAGTTAATGAGCATAAAAGAGGACTTACCAAATTTTAGCGGACAACAAGAATCCCTTCGATCTGCAAGAAATATTAGAACTTTCAAAACGGACTGCCGCTAATTCTTACGGTCAATACAGCAACACTTCACATCACAAGGCATGAGCTGCATTAAAACAGACAAGCGTTTTTATTCCCTTTCGCACGATGTTCGTTTTCTTAAATTTCTCTTGGGAATACATCGTGGAATACATGTTATGGTATACATGGGACATGAATCAAAAAGTGGCAGAATAGCGTCTAAATTGAATTTACTATCATTGAACTTAAAATAATAGTCTCAATTTATGACAAAACAGTGTTGTTGTTCCTTATGCTCACTTGGCTGATGTAGTCAGCCCCCGCTCACGAAATTCGTCGTAGTAAGGAGCGCTTGATTACGCCTGTCGTTGGCAACAGCATTGAGCACCCAACAAATGACAGTGCGATTCGGCTGTTCCGCCCCAATTTTGATAAAGAGCAACAATTTTGATAAAGCGGTCGGATCCTGAAATCATACAGGTAATTTGGCTAGATTACTTCTCCAGTTACAAGACTTTATCGAATTAAAGAATCCGACGACTTTGGAAACGTTATTTGAGCTCGTAATTCAATATGAAAGCAGAAGAATGGTGGACGTTAAAAGAAGAGGCCAGTACGAGCAACGAAGCCAATTTGGTGCGCCAAGGCCACAGCAGAGGCAAGATCGCGCCTACGGAAGCAAGTCGAATCAGTGGTCAAAGAAACCTGAATATTCAACAACAAACAGCGAACTTTGACACTTTAGTAATAAGCCAGACAAAAAGTTTGAAGGTCAGCGGAAAGGCTCGGAAAGAAGAAAGAATATTTAAACTGAAACGGATTTCTCCTGATGGGAGGGTGTGAAAATCCGAAGGCCAAGAAAATCCCTCTACCATCAAGCTCAATTCAGTTGTTGCGAAAAATTTAGTTCTTTCGAAGATTGAAGTGTTAGTGAACAATATCCCAGCCACTGCCCTCCTGGATACAGGAGCTCAATGTAGCTTTGCGGCAGAAGAACTTTTTTAAAATATTTTCGTCGGTATAGAATCTACAGCACGGATAATACGATGGTGATAGCAGCCCATGGGGAAGATGCAAATGTATAGGCAAAGTACCACTCTATATTCGCATTAAGGACGAACAGATAAAAACTATATTCCTTATTGTAAGAAATCTTCAAGCAAACATAATATTGGGAGTAGATTTTCTTTCAGCGTCCGAAGCAACACCGATTTCAGTCAAGCATCACTTAATCTGACAATGAAACCGGTGCCGGAAGGGAAAGCGGACCCCCACATTGAAGCCTGAACATTTGCTAACTGAAGAGCAAGAAAAACTACTCCAATTGGTAAATGAATTTTCTAGTTTGTTCAGTGACTTTCCCGGATTTATATAAGTAACCAACCATGAAATAAATCCGGTAGATTCACAGCCAGTTCGCCACAAGGCTTACCGCTACGACAAGTCTACAGAAAAAATTATAGAATGGCATATTAGAGATATGCTAAGTAAAAAGGTGATCACTCCCATCTCCAGTAGTTATGCTAGCCCGGTTGATTTATGTAAGAAGAAGAATAATTATCCGGTTGTACAACCAAAAAGGTGGCGTTTTGCAATACATTACCGGAAACTAAATAGCGTTAATAAATATCCGGTTTATCCATTACCCATTATTGAGGAAATCTTGAGAAGCATAACTTAAACTAAATACATGACTACACTGCATTTAACGTAGGGTTATTTTCAAATCGGCGTAAAGCCTGACGATGTATATAAAACGTCGTTTATAACTAAGTCTGGCACTTACGCATTTTTGCGTATGCCGTTTGGTCTGACAGGCACGCCAGCAACATTCCAATGCTGTATGGACATTGTTTTAAGACCTGTCCTCGGAAAAAGCATTTTTATTTATTTAGATGACATTATTGTTATTAGTGATAATTTAGAACAACCCATTAAAGACGCAAAAGAAGAGTTTTCATTGTTAAATGAAGCCGGTGTAAAAGGTAATGCTGAAAAGTGCAAATTCGCAGCCACAAAGTTACGTTATTTGGGGTATAAAATTTCCCAGAAAGGCATCGAAACCAACAAATCAAAATTAATTGCAATTCAGAATTATCTCCTTCCAAATATGGCAAAAAACTATCTTTTTTTCTAGGGTTCTACTATAGGTCCTTTATAACGGATTTTGCCACCATTGCCGAACGGTTATTAAAATTAAAACGAAAGAAAGCAAGATTTTCGTGGACAACCGAAACTAACACTGCTTTTGCAAAATTAAAGCAAACGTTAACGCAAGCCCCTGTGTTGAATTTGAACGAAAATGATGAAAATTTAGAAATCGCGGCCGATGCCTCTGATTATGCCGTAGGGGCAGTTGTTTCCCAAAATGGGCAGTCCGTGGCATTCTTTAGTCGTAATTTAAATTATACTCAATTATTCAGCAATAGAAAGAGAAACACTTGGGGTTCTGTTAGCGGCATAAAAGTTCCGAGTTTATTTTGGAAGTTCTCCAGTAACAGTCTACTCTGATCATGCGGCGGTCGCTGGATTATATTCAAGAAAGATTCTATCGCCAGGACTAATAAGGTGGGCACTTAAACAAAAATAATATAATTTGATAATTAAACACATGCCGGGAAAAAAATGTCGTTTCAGATGCCCTGTGAAGAATGAAGATAGATGAAGAAGGGAATAGTGTTAAAGTGGCAATGCTCACATCCCATATGGTACATTCCCGTGAGACCGTAATAACGGAACTGGGCAAGGATCCGGAATTTAAAAATATATATGATTATTTAAGAGTTCCTGAAAACTTTAGGCAAGGAGATTAGCCACCAAGATATTGTGGCGATAAGAAACAGGGCGGCCCATTACGAACTGACAGATGGTCTATCATTTTATACGAAACCTACGAATAATGACAATGAATACCGACCTGTTATCCCAGCTTAGATTTAATATTTTACTGGAATTACACAATTCGCCAATATCAGGTCACTTGGCCATTCAGAAAAACCATCCAAAGCGTACGCGAAGCTGTTTATTTTCCTGAACTGCAAAAGTTAACAAGGGCGTATGTCCGGTCTTGCCCAGCATGCCAGCTAGCTAATTATGCTAATTTCCGCACGGTCGGGTGTCTAAATAGCATTAAATCAGAATTTCCAAATGAAATAATTGGCGTCGATTTATTGGGCCCTTTCCCGAAAAGTCAGTTAAATAAAAGTCGGTATCTCCTTGTTGTGGTTGACCATTTTAGTACATGGAACGAAATTGTTCCCCTAAAACGCGCCTCTTCGAAATTAGTTACTGATTCTATTTTATAATCAAATATAGCCGAACGGGTCAACAGAAACATAGTTAAAAGTATTCGTAGTTATGTAAAAAATTTTAATAAAAGCTGGGATAACTATGCCAAACACGACACGACAGGCAAACCTCCTGCTGAGTTAGTTTAGGCAGGAAGATTATAACCCCACTGAACAAATTGTTTTATGTTCAGAAAAGGGCACCTGAATTTCAAATGGCGGATATACAAAAGTTCATTAAGGAGGCAAAGGAAAACACTGAAGTATCACAGAGAAAACAAAAACTTTATTATGATACGAAAAGACGGGAAGTAACTTAAAATGTGGGGGATGAGGTACTTAAGCTACAACATACACTTTCTTCAACAGCGGAAGACAAAGTAGCAAAATTTTGCCCGCCGTTTGAAGGGCCATACAGTCTAGAAAAAGCAACCCACGCTATAATAGTCTGAGAGGGCAAGAAAAGTGAAACATTTGCGGGAAATATCGACCAAATCAAGCCGTTTTACAATAGAGATAAAATGAGAATCTTTCAAGATCTTTTGCAGGCTACAGCACGGAAGGCAACATCTCAAGACATGGCACAACAACTACGACCGCCAGAGTCAGCCACAAGTAAAGATATGAACAAGAAACGAAAAGTCCCCTGATGGAATAACTGAGGTAACAAGAAAAGGAAGATATTCCCCCGAGCAAAAAAACAGGACAGGAGTGACTCCAACAGGAGGAAGACGGAAATTCTAACAGTACGAAGAGGGTGAAAAGACATGGCCGCAGTCATAGCACCTGTGAGAAGAGAAATAACGAACCGAGAGAAAGGTTTCTATGCGGCAAGTGCCCCAGAATTCACCCCGGGAATGAAGTTCCAGACTCAAGGCGGGACGGGAATCTCAATCACCGAGCGACCAGGACCCTGCAACAGTGGACCAAAAATTTGCCGAGGACTTCCAGAATACCACCCACCAAGCGACCTTTAAAACAATCCAAGGAAAAGAAGAAGGTCTTCAAGGGTCAAGGGGCATGTCCCGAAAGAATATGGCTGGACGACGAGCGTGATGTGCAGCCCCGAGTCAGACATCGGTTGAACCAAACTGCTGTTTTCGCAGCGTTTCAAGATTGGACGGCAAGACGCATGGCTGAATATTACAAAGATAAGTAAATCTTTACGTTACTTTGAAACTTTAAATTAATTTTTCGTTCTTACTGCAAGTGGCAGAATTTAAGGAGAAGTTTTACCTCATGTGAGGTCTCTTTTTATCGCTAAAAAGGCGAGAAATGAGTTTTGCCTATTCGTTACTATGTTTTTCAACTACTCGCGAGTAATCTAAAATTGCTGTATAAGAGTAAAGTGTAAATACTTGAGTATTGTAAACGATTTTGTAACTATATAAGAAAAGTACCTTAAGAACATTCTAAAAACATTGTATAAAGCTTTATTTAAAAGATTCTATTAAGAAAAATCATTTTAGTCTGAAGGACTTGTGAAATGAAGTTGTTAAATGTAAAACAGCACTTGTTTTCAGTAGGAAAAAGTTAACTGTATGTTTTCAAATGTGTAGAATTAATGGCATGGTAATGTAAACTGTTCCGCTAAAATTTAAGAAGTACTGTGATATGTTAAAAGTGGAAATATTGTATAAATGCCAAATTTCAAAACTTAATGGTATGACTGAAAAAAAAAGGGTTACGCATTGTGAATATGTGCTAAATTTGGAATGAATGAAGGTAGTTAGGCTCTCTGACGCTACACTGCAGAGTTAGCCACTTATTTTAGAATAGTACCTCAGGGTTCAGAGATGAATGTAACGTTTGTTAGGAGGTCTTGTTATGCTGAATTTTAACACGTTAGTGTTTTGATTGAAGCGGTAGTGTTGAACACTTGTACATAGACACGCCAGTGTTTGGTGTTTCTCTCCTTACAACACATGTCAGAGAGCACGGGGAGATAATTAAATAATGGTATGAATGAAATAAGAATGAAGTTTTAAAAGAAAACAATATACGTGTTCATGTTACGTGGCATTTAAATTGTTTGACAAACTGATTAAACTAGTTCTCCTTCCAGATCTCTGGAAGGAACCGATAAGAGACAAGAAGTTCCTGTGTTTAGGTACTAGAACAGATGAAGAATAATTTTCCGTGGAGAAAATGTTGCAAAAATGCTTTTTGCATAATTTCCAGGTTAGATGGTTTTAGTAAGGAGTTTTTGTAAAAGATTGGAGTCGTGTTAGACTTATAATTTAGAAGTAAAAGTTTTCAATAAGGTCGTTTAGACCTTAGTTTCAAACTTATTAACTCTGGCGGGAAGTATGTCTTAAGTCTGACTAATATTTATTTTATTTTAAAACTTTACTATCATCTCTTATTTTCCACTTCCGGCCAGAATTAACGTGTGAATATGCTTATGGAAATTGTACTTCCTAACGCTTAAGTTGTGGCTTTTTGCCAAGAGCGCAGTAGAAGGAGAGAGTGTATGCCATCTTGCTACGAGTCTTCCCGCGAGCTTGCTATCACTTACTGTCCGCCTTAATGCCAGAGGTTTTAATCCTCTTGAAAGCCAAAGACGTATTGCAGTTTTCCTCAGTTTGCGTACTACAGAGGTAGTAATTTAAAAGGCCTGTCTTAATGTTAGTCATCTGTGTAAAATAGTAAAAGTTAGATCTTATTTAAATTTTAGTTAGTTAGTAGTATTATATTTTTACGTTCAGCCCAGAAGTGGTCGGTCTATGTATGCCGGAGTGCGGAGCGTTTGTGAGTGCGTAAAAAAATAAAAGGTAATTTTAACCCTTCTCATCTTGACGTCTTTGCTACTCCATAGGCCATAGTTTGCAGTCAGTTCACTGTCCAGTTAGGACACATCACGTTTGCCAAACAAATAAAAAGGAATACGGATCCTGATAAAGTAGCAATAGGAAGATCTGAAATTCAACCTATTGAAAGCACTGCTGACTTTTTTATATTTCCTGCTTCGAAAAGCCTAACTGATGGTACAAGTAGTGCTCGACTAAATGACAACAGGAATATCTTTAAATCAGGAATAAAAAAATATGGTTTAGTGTATTTGACTAGCAATCGCACGATCTGGAATTTGAATCTCGGCATGGCATCACTGAGGTTCCGCACTGCATACTTCGAAAATGCTTAGACTATGAGGTTTTATATGGCAAATCTACCATAGCTATTTGCATATTGGTACAGACGGCCTTTATGACTGTCATTCTGAGGAACTGTAATTCTAAGGAACTGGTTGCACATCTAAGAAGTCATGAAAAATACCCATGTGGAAAGTTCACTCAACTAATTCGATCCCGGGTACCTCTTAACAATATGGTAACTCTTTGAACCAGATATATTATTGGAAGACAATTTAGGAAGCATTTGCTATTGTCTTTACACCTGACAGAAACCAAGAAAATCCACGTAATCCGGAACATTCGCAACAATCTTATTGGAATAGACATTTTTTTTCTAATGCTCAGATCGTTCAAGCGATAGCAAGGTTGGTGATTTCAGTTTACTATGTTCTGATGAATCTAAATTTTGAACATTTATTCCAAGTAACAGTAAAAAGTCATACATGTGCAACAGATTTGTGCAAAAGCAACTATGGGTTGTATAAAAGTACATCAAATATAGCTGTAAATTTAGTTGCATCCCAGCAAGAACAGTTTCACAAAGTATATGGCACTATCATATGCCGAAACGTAGTTTATAATATTATAATCCTATAAAATTATATGTAGGCATATAAGCATATAGCATATAATAATTGTATAGATTATAATATTATAATCATATAACTATAAATGTAGTTTATAATTCATAATATAATAAAAATATTTCATCTCTTAAACGTGTCAAGTGAGTTTATACAGTGAGTAAGGATGTAAGTTAGTGGCAGGAGTCTGACAAGTAGTGCTGTGATTCGTATATTTCATCTGGCTGGTACGCTATCTGCAATTAATTCGGTGAATTTTGGCTTTTTGCTAATTTTTGCGTTTGAAAATTTCATTTGATTTATTTTTATTATATTATTAGAATATATTTTATTTTACTTCATCTTTTCTAAATATTTGAAGTTATTTTGCCAATTTCGGTCCATATGGAAAGGTGTTTTACACTAATTAAGGTTTTATTTTTCTAATTTCCAACCGAAGTACTACATATAAACATTTAGTTGATTTTACGATTGTGGTGTTTACTTGGAGTAAATTAACGATGGGATGATATTCGTCCTCATTTTATGAAGGTTTAACACACGTTCAGTATAAGTGAAAGAAGGTTTAACATTGTGGATTTAAGGATGATAATAAAAGTCTGCATGGAGATTAGGTTTTTATTTGCACTACACAGAGGAACAAACTTTGAAGAATCTACCTAGCTTGTTCCTTCAATTACAAGAATTAAAATATGATGACCACTCTGGATTGCTTATTCATTAATATTTTGCATTTATGCGCGTTGATGCAAGGAAGTATGAAAGATTTCTTGTACTGTTGGTTTGATTTAGGGAAGCAGGCATATTCTTTCAGTCGAAAAGTGCAACCAGAAAGTAATATTCTTGAATTATATATAATAAAACATGTTACGAAAATGGTATAAAAAATTGGTTTTCCACCTTTCAGAAAGCAATTCAAAGGTGTTTCAGCCGTAACTGCGACACTGCGATAAACACGGTGTAAATTTCGAGTTGTTTTCATTTCCGAATATTTTATGTGGATACATTTTTTAGTATTATATTACGACATTATTACATTAAGACTTTTTTATTCGTATACTGTGTTTGTAATTCTGAAGGGCTGCCGCAATTTTATGTATATACTTAAATTTATTTATTTATCTTTTGCTGTGAAATGGCATTTGTCTGTTTGGTGAAATTGCCTATTTTTAATTTACTTCTTAATAATTGTTTTGGTAGTTACATATTATTCCTTCGATCGTCAAACTCTCGCGAAGCAACCCAATTTAGCGCCAGTTATGGTTAAGCTTGACGTAACAGCAAACCCATAGCATCTGCACTTACGTCTGATATAACCCCGATTGATTCTGGATAAGCCACCTTTGTTTTTATGAACAAAGATATGAATTAATTCTTATTGCATCATTGTTTCTTGCATTTTTAATCAAAATGGTTAAAATTTAGGACCTTCCTCCTATAGAACAGCAAACAGTGAACATGTTCTGTTTCTTATGGTATTCTTATAACAAAAAAAACCTTCCCCCATAGTGTGCCTCTTCCCTCTCTGCCACTCCCGCTCACCTACTAGATGGTATAGGCGTCTTCCTGAGACAGCTGTCGACTGAGCAGGACGACGTCAGCGATTTAATTGTGCGGCAAGGTCTCTTGGACTTGGTTTCGGCTTTCCTGCCCCAAGGGGATTTAAAACAACAACAACGAACAACATAACAAAAAAGTTATGCATTAATATACATAATATGGTCAGCAAAATATGGCAGACAAAACATTAATAGATTGGAATAATTATGCATGAAGTTTGTATGCATAGGATTCTAAAAGAATTTCCGGTAAAAGCCTAGGACCTAATAGAATAACAGAAATCATTTTTACGAAACTCAAAAAGAAAGTGAATCAAGTATTGATTCTTTGTTTTATTGTTCTAGTCCTTCACAATTCCATATGAATAGTTGATGCAACTTTGGCGGGATCTCTGCTAACTTTCGTGGCTTGATGGTAGTTAATTTTCCTGTTGTGCGGGATAATATACAAGATAGTTACTTAGTTAGCAGATTATTTTATGATATTTATAAATTTGGTATTTTGTGCAGTCTGTAATTTGTAGTTATTTATTTCACGTGTGATTTTAATTGCTTCATTATGTTCAAGTACATGTAATTACATGAAAATATGTGTTTGAGCTGAGATTATGTTTAAAGAAAGCCCTAAGAAAACATTTGTGTAATAAGAACAATGTGCAATAAGAAAAATGTTTTCTGGCAGTCTCGAGCCTTCTTTGACCATACAGTTAATAGGCAGCTACAAGAAGCTTTCCATCATTCAAATTCAGACTAACAGTCTAACCTTTTCCAAGATTGACGTGCTATTGATCTCACTGTTGGGTGATCTTAGCTTTTGTTTTGTGGGTGATTTAGTAAATCTGTTTTGTAATTACGGCCATGAAATCGTGGATTTTCTCACCATAGTAAAATTGCATTTTCGGTCCTGCACTTGTGATATTTAACCACATCCATTATTATTAACAATATAATTTATCTTTTATCCCTGAAATATTTTAGCCTACTTTTTTCTTTTGTAAGAGCTATTATCGCTTGAAATTGTAATAAAATTTGAAAGTTTTCTTTCCTCCGGGCTTATTTATTTTGAAGATCACACGTAAGTAATGGCAAATATTAAGGCGCAATTCGGAAACTTTGCTGGAGTCCTATCCCAGTATAATTCTTAAACATTCATATGTAACATTGATAACATATCTTGATGAACATAAAAGTTAAATATTTGAAGTAATAACCTAAGTAATCTATGAGCAAAATATAGCAAGTGATATGGGGTGGTGGCGATGGAAAGAGAAGTAAAATAGTGTCAGGTTGACGAGATACAGTTAGAAGAGGTCAGAGTTCAGCACTGGCCGAGAAGGTGTGCAAGAAAGAACGTAACTCCCTTGTGGCATGACGCTAATAGTAGTGGAATCAGTGTTAGATCAAGCAACCTCTTGTTCAGTAAGCTTCCTACTATCCTAATAAGAGTATCGTACTGCCGCGTTTATACTGGTTATAACGTCACAAAGTGTGCCGCTAGTGCGAGGTATCGAAAATGCCGCTAGTGCGAGGTAAGAAGAGTAATATGATTTCTTTTGGAAAAAACACTGCCACCGGCAGACATTCAACGTGAACTGTGCATCATACACAGACCAAACATTATGAGTAAAGGGGTAGTGCGTCAATGAGTGAGAAACTTCAAACAAAAAAGAACATGAAAACTCAAGGAGTGAGTGATGATCTAGTCAAACAAATTGACGACAAAATCCGTCAGATCCTGCCATTCACAATCTTAGAACTTTCACAACAATTTCCGAAGAATTCTCGGACTCTTTTGTACGAATTAGTCACCGGAAAATTAGGCTGACGGAAGTTCTACGCTCAATGGTTACTAAATATTTTCTCGGAGATGCTCAAAACTAATCTAATGAGTGCTGGCTTAATTTTCTTTTCTGGTTCCACACGGAAGAAATTTCTGATCAGAGTGATCAGAGAATAACAGTCAATGGCATGGGGTGACACCCGGTTCTCCAACACAGCTGATGAAAGCTCGTCGAACTTTGTCAGTGAGAAAGGTTATGGTCATCGCGTTTTCCGATGCTAATGGAATCTTGTTTGTCGAATTCATAAAACATAGTACGATAATCCATTCCGTAACACTCTGAGAAAACTGAAAAGAGCTATTCACAACAAACAACGCGGCCTGGTGGCATCTGAGACTATGTTCCTGAACAATAACGCTCGCCCTCACAGTACTCAGCGAGTACAAGAGCTTTTGTACCAATTCAGATGAAACGAGTTTCAACATCTGATTACCATCTGTTCGCTGCAAAGAAGTGCTTGGGACGCAGCATTTCGCTGATGATGATAAACTTCAAATGACAAGTTGGTTGGTCGGAGGCGGTTGTGTTTTATGTGGAAGAGTTTTGTAAGTTGGTAACACGCTATGACAAACGTTTGAATGTGTATGGTTACTTTGTTGAAAAATAGAGGACAGCTACACATTTCAGATGTAAATATAAAATTATTAAATCTATGCAGATATTTTATTTACAAAGAAACGGAGGCTAATTTTAGAATTGCCTTCGCATTTTGTTCTTATTTTCTTTGCACTTGTTTTAAATGAAAAATGACTCAATAAAAAGTGACCTAGTAAACTGAATAAAAATAATTAAAGCGATACAAATAATAAAAACAAATGAAAGAAAATTCTATTTAATAAAACTGAAGTTTTTGCGTAAAGCAATATATAACGTTATTCAGAATGATTAACTTGGTAAGACTAGGTTTTAGTTTTACAGTTTACAAACATAGATGGCAAGTAATAATTCGAATGAAAAAATTATAAAACTTATGTTTGTATTTGTTCTGTTCAACTGTTTTGTTTACACGATAAAGACTGTATAAGGTGTGTAAATGATGATGAAATTCTTTCTTCACGTTGCTACTACCATAACAATAGAGTATAATATTGAATATGCCGTGGCACATTCTTACGATATTTAAATAATCTCCAAAGCAAGAGATCAATGCAATCAGATTCACCATAGGCTCATTTGGGACCACAATCGTCCAATGGAGTGATTGAACGCAGAGGATGCATTTCATTAAGAAAGCATAATATACCTTGTACATAACTGCAGTGAAGATTTAAAAGTCACAGAATTTTCGTTTGCACATTAAATTAATAACACGGTTAATACGGGTTTATGCATTTCTAAAGGAGGTTCAAAATAAGCAGGAAAATATTATTTGTATTTGTTGGCAGTTCTTGCTCTAAAGGTTCAGCCTAAATGATAATTTAAAGTACTTTCTACACTACAAGCACAATACTGTGCAAACATTTTTCAGAAAGCATGCATTTAGCTGTAACTTATAAATAAATTTTCTTGAAGATATGTCTGCATTTTTCTTTAGAGAGACGAATTCAAAGTATATGCTTACAAGGATACACAGAAAGAAAATATAACGCATTTAGATCTATTGTTTTTCTTTATGAATGAATCATGTTTGAAATGTTGCACAGTATTGAATGTCTAGGTGTCAATTTCTATTGTATGTATAAACTAGTAGATTCACTGGGTTCTTTTGAAGAATGAGACGTGAAAAATATGCAGCGCTACCACCGAAACTCAAATCCTGGACCTTTCGAATACGCGTCGAGTATGCTTCCAACTACACCACGAAGGCCTGCAGAAAGGAGGGAGAAAATTCCTTATATATTCTCCTTTTTAAATGATGATGGTAGCCAGTCATAAATCCTCGTAGTGACGAATTATCGTCTGCCACCTTTTAATTCAGTCGCCACTTGCAGAGTTATTAGATTATTTCAAAGAAGGAGGCCTTGAAAAATGTTCAGTCCCTCGCCAGGACCCGAAATCTGGACCTTTCGAATTTGCGTCCAATTACACCACAAAGGCGTGCGGAAAGGAGGGAGAAAAAATCTTATAAACTAACTATTTTAATACTGTATCACAAATTCTATAACAAAAAGTTCGAATATTTATTTACCCGATCTGCTCATTTTTGTCAATCATTTAATTTTACATATTAAAAAAAGGGCATAAACCTATAACCTATTAAAGTTTTGCATTTAAATTTAAACGTATAACAAAATAAAAAATTGAAATTACTCAAAAGAAAAGTACATTTTTTAATAAATCTCGTACAAATTTTACATAAAGCGCTCTCAAGATTAATATTCTGTAACAATTCAGTTTATTTTATTCTCAGATTTCGTAAGAGATAAAAACATTTTTGGAATCAAATCTGGTTCTGTAATTTATTTCTCCCTTATTTAATAACTGAAATACGCATGATATAAATGACATTATTCACGAGTTCCTCACTGATGGAAATATTGAATTATTTCGAAACATGCAGCATTTTTCATGCGAAACATTTTTCATTCAAACATTGCGATAGCTGAATATAATATTCATAGTAAATAAATGCTATTTTTAGTTTTTATTGTATCATTAAGAGAAATCCATTCTAAATGAAAGCAAAATCAAAGACTGTCTGGGAATCTTCCACAAAGGAAAGCATTTACATTGCTACATTCTACTTTTAGATACATCGAAATCTATGAACCATTTGTTATACAAAGGCCCATAAAATTTATTCCAAACAGTTATTGTTTGACTACCACAGTATTTGTATCTTTCAGTTTTCCTTTGTTGAATTTTTCTCGATGATGTGATTTGTGTGATGTTCCTCGTTTCGCTTGAGGATTATCTCTGAAAGGAAGATGGCTGGTCAACCCAATCAGCATATTCCTATACATAAAATTCACATCCTGTCATATTCTGAAAATTGCATCCTTCGTCTTTAGATGAAGGCTGCGAATTTTCAGAAAATTTTTCCTCTTTACAGCAATCCTACCACAACACTTCTCTGCAAATTTAACAGAGAAATTCTGGGATCTGCAGCAATCTTATCAGGTTTCCATGTGATTCATTAAGGTATATAAATAAATTTCGTAAAAACAGGTCCCCCCCTATAAGATGGTCCCCGTCATCCACACATTTGTTGAAATTCCCGATTAGTTTAGGTTACTTTACGGATACAGATTTTTCTTTTCTTGAGTACCTTTTGGTGACTGACTCAATACCTCACCGTGCAAACACCGCAAGCGAATGCCTTCAATCGGAGGATATCACCCATATGGACTGGCCAGCATTCTCGTCGGACTTGAATCCAGTAGAGCACGTGTGGCACATGCTTGGCCGAAGAGTTGCAGCCCGTCAACCTCCTCCTACATGTCTATCGGAACTTCGGAGAGCATTGCTTTTTGAGTGGTGTAATATCCCCCAAGATCAGATCGATAATTTGATACTCAGCATGCCTAGGCGTTGTACGGACTGTATTGCATCGTCTGGGAGACATACAATGTATTAACAATCATACCAGCCATGTAATATTGGTTTTTTGTAAATAGCTTTTTTTTTTTTTTTGTAATTTCCTCCAGGGAGAAAAAATCGCTATTTTTTTAATAATATCAAACATATAGCATCTTTTTTTGCTCTTTATCTTTTGTTTAATAAATAAGCTTTTAAAATAAGTCAAATTTGTTTTGCTTCTAACTCTTCCTTTGCCTGATTTTGCATTATCCTTAATTTATGGACATGAGTGTAAAAGCACTAAACAGAAGATGCAAAAACATTCTTTTCACTAATGTTGCGAAAACGCAGCGTCAGTCGTTAATGGGTTAAGACGAAAGTTTAGGTACTTTTATTAATAAGCTATTTTGAATACTAATATTTAACAATAAAACATTACCGTAGCTTTTAAAGAAAAAAATTACAATTCTTCTAAATGACTTTCAAAAAAGTCGTTGGCATTATACCAAAAGCTTGTATAAATTGCATAAAAAGTATAGTTTTTGCTTAAAAATATCAGCATGAATTCCAATACTATTGTTGATAAGAAATTGCTTAAAGCTTAAAAACAAATCCTTTAGTCATAAAAATAAATCATACAAATCATTTGTTAAAAACCTAATAGCATTATTCTCTTTATTTAGGTAAGAAATAGTTTTGTGAATTACGTACCTTTTTAACTGAGTTCAAATTAATTTGATTTGTTTATAATATACCTATAAACTTCTGGTACGGTTAAGTCAAAAATTTAATTTTCATTAAAAAAGTCGATATTTCTTTCAAAGTAAACAAATATTTAATAGTAAAATGCTGCGCGATATTATATCTAAATAACAATAAAAAATTCCTCTTCTAAATCTCTGAAATTATATTATAGTTATCTTGCCTGTGTAACGCAGACAAATAAGCTATTATCAATAGCCTAACCGCTTACGTTTTCCCGTATCATTTATAAAGTTTTTCTAATACCATCAAAGAATTTTCTTCATTCCTCATAATAACCTGTGTAAACTATGATTTCTTAGTGCGATGTTTTTCAAACGTTTTATGAAAAATACTTACGAGGAATTCATTGTTTTTTTACCGTTATACTAATTCAGTGAATGTGAGTGAAGGAGATTTTGTGGTTTGTTTAAGTACTAACATATCATTCAATATGTGATGGATATTTAATTCGATATATCTGTTATCGATCATTTTCTATATTATCGTTCAATTTCCTGAAAGAGATAAACTAATTATCAAGCCAGAATAAGATACGTTAATTAAATTTGTTTAATGGAAAATTTTATTATAAAAAAGGCAATTTTCAGCAATGATTCTAACTTGTGTTCTCATGTAACGTAATCACTTGTGTATTTCCTTTTCGTCTTTTAATAGCTTTAACTGCCGCCTAACCAGTATAGTGGTTAACGACGCAGGTGCCGTACCGAAGAGCCCGGATTCGAATCCCGGAGAAGGCACGGATGTTTGTAAATGTACAGTGTCTGTGCGACATGGGGGCACTCTAAATGTGCAGCAAGCCGAAAGTCCTCTCGAGGGATTAGTGGTATAAGCAGAGGGGTTGGAGACCTTCAGACTCGTCACACCAGGTTGCCATCCATGAAAATTTGAGGCGGAACTGAAAAAAGGCGTACTGCCACCTGTTTGCTGTTCAAGGCTCTTGCCAACGACATGCGCAATTTTGCACTGTTAGATACGTGAAATATGTCGCAACAACAACAGCATGCTTTTAACAGCTGAAAATCGTAAAGTGAAAATTACGCAGAGTGTAGCAATTTCGAGTGAAAGGTTTCAATCAAGAGAACATTAAAGCATAAGTGAAGAGCTATAATAATTTCAATGTATTTTATTGTATTTAAAAAACAGTAGTTGATGTTATTAGGGTAAAAAGTGTTCTTTTTACTTAACGATGTAGTACCCTATCTGAACATATATTTTATGTTGCTAAATAAAATAGATCTTTAATACGTTGAAAAGGTCAGGCCGAGACACGTAAGGAAGATAATTATGGGTACATATACGTTACTTTTTCTAGTGCCAGCAAGGCATGCAACTCTACCGAGGTATAGTTACGTGCGAGTAAATACGATAATAATGGTATAATCTCGTGAGAGTAAGTATGACATATTTTCTTTTCATTTTTAACCAGGTACAGTCAATATCTCTCTTAAGTGAACAGTAACGAGACCTCGCCGATTCCGAATAAGAGATTTTTTCGGATGATTGAATATATATTTCTAGAACGCACCTGCTCAATTTTTGTGATGATTTCTAAAGAAAATGTAGCATGAGAAATCCAATCCGTCGATGGTATTTTAGATCTGTTAGCCGTAATCAGATATGAAATGTCGAAAATTGTACAGGTTATTTAAAACCAAAAACCTCCACAGGATTTTGCATTTCTGAGAAATAAATTAAGCAACATTTTTAAATTTTCCCAGATGCGGGATTACATGAAAGTTCCAAATTTCTTAGTGTAATGGAGCATAATTTCGAATGTTTGCCTGCTAATTAGATTATAGCCGTGCGTTTTAAAAATTTGCTGTGTTTAAAAAGAAGTTTCATAGCATCACGTACTGATATAGATGAACATTTCTCGTCAAATGATATGAAAGTCAGCAACACTTCGTCAGCTTCCTTCCATGTGAGTTTTTTTCTCTGCGTGGCTTGTAATCTATATTCTTTCCTTCATCGTCGTCAGCCGCCCAGATGGTATAGTGGTTAGGAGAACCAGCTCCGATACCAAAGGGCTTGGGTTCGAATCTTGGAGAAGGCATGGCTGTAATTGTTCGTCGCTTCATAGGAAGCAAAGGGGGCCCACCTGTTATGTGCTTCCATAATAAAGTGACCACCACTTCCAGCCTTAGTAGTGGACAAGCCGAAGCCGTATGAGGGTCCTTAATTGAAGGGGGGGAGAGAAACTTCCTCGACGTCAATGTTTTTTTTTCTTCACCTGTGCATGCATTATTATTTCGTCATCATTTTGATACAACGTGACAAAATCGTCTACATCTAGTCACACTTGCAGCTTCTCTTCATTAACACTAACTTTCGTAGATCACATAACAAAATCCAAGATATAGACCATGGGTGGCGGACGTTATTTAAAAAAAAAAAAAAAAAATTTCGTCGCCGGACTCGGTCATCCACGAAACTGAACATAAGTTGTAATTCACGCTAAGTAAATAACGTTCTTTACATTTTTCCTAACAAAACACAGAGTAAATATGACGCCTTTTAATATAAGGATCTAAGACATGATCTGCAAACTTTTAAAAATCATGAACCTATCTTCAGAGCCCAAACATCGACGTATAAAAAAGGGATCAATAGTTTATATTCTGGATAAACTTTTGCTTCACTGCTTAAAACGTATTAACGGCAGAAACATAACACTAATATTTTTCACATTTTAGTTTTTAGTTGGTTAAATTATTGCACACTTTCTTACCTTATAGGACTAAATACTGGTTCTAAATTTCGACTTTCAAAAGTGATGGTATTTTCTACAGTAGCTCTAAATTTTCAAAAGAGACTTATCGCGGGTTACAAACCATTCTGCAAATGGATTAAAAACGGTCTTATGTAATGCAAATTTGGAAAATAAAAATACAATTAGAAAGAAACATAGAAGTTATAGAAAAAATTCAACTAAGATAATTTGCCACCCGTATGTATTATTGGTTTAGCAATCAAAAAACTCCCTAAGTGCAAAAAGCTAAGCTTCACTGCTCAAAAAGTACAAATTTTAATACTTGCAATTAATTGATATGTAAAATTTACTCTTGACTTAATACAAATGCTTAAATCATTAATATATAATATACTAAAAGTTAAGTAATATGAATAACTCAGAGAAGAGGAAATGCTAAGTATTTCACGAGATGACTGCAATTTGTTTACTCTAGCAAATAAAATATCCACCTGTTCCACATAAACATCGAGTTGAAAATTGGGCTTATATCTCTTTATTTATCAATTCTTGTTTTAACAGGATTATAAGATATCATTTAAGTTTCTAACTGTTTATTTTATGTTAATTTTATATAATATCTCCTAATTTTCATTTCCCTGTAAGAATGTAAATTTCTAGTTCGCGCGATATTCAAATCAGCTAGGAAAAAAGAGACTGTTGAAAGGTAGTTTTAGAGCGTAGAATCAGAGCGTGTTCTGCCTGCTTGAAGGCCACATTGTTAAATTTGGCTTTTTTGCGTTTAGTATTCTGCGGCGTTGAGTTAGGCTTCTTACGCCGAACTTAGGTGAAAGGCAGCTTGCGAGCTATTCAAATTGTGAAACCGTTAGGCTCTAGTTACTTTCATTAGTTTCAGTTCATCCATTATCTTTCATTTAAGGCAAAACTGTTGGCTTCTGTTAACACGAGTTGGTGCCGTCTGTGAAACTTTACTTGAGTTAATAAAACAGATCTTTAAACCCTTTCCTTGTCTCTGTGGTATTACTTACAAGACTTAGTGAAAATTCACGGATTGTCTTTAAGAGGTTGGGTCTAGTTTATAGTACTGTAGAACACCAAACTCTATAGGAAGTTTACCTGTACCAACTAAATGACAGTATGTGTAAAACCTACCAAATATAATAATCATAATATTGGTGCAAAAAACCAAATTCAATGAGATATCTCCCGCGCAAAACGGTGTTAGGACTGCCAGAAAATGGCAGGGGAAAGCAAGGTTTCCAGATTTGGAGAGAAATTGCTCATTTGGCGATATACCATAGACCGAGCGAGAATATTCTAGAACTCATTCTTGGCATGTTCCTCCAGAATATACTTGAAGGTAGGTTAAAGCTATATATACTCTGCCTGTTCTGGGAGAAAGTTGTGTCCTGAGTTCAGAGATTATCTTGAAAGCGATCGCCCGAGTCGGGATCTGTACTTTAATGCTTTACTTTGAAACTATCTTCACAGTTATAGCCTTAAAGGCTGTGTTGCGGATTGTTTCAGTCTGTTTATCATAGTTTTTGACGATTGTAAACGTGTCTTTTGAGCTGTCCTATATATTAGTGCTTACTGGCGAGAAATTGTGCTTTAATTCTTCATCAAATGCTATCATCAATTATTCCAAATCCACAAACCTGTAGAACGCAACAAAATGTTTCATAAATCAGAAGAATTATTTCTACAACAAAATACTTCTTAAATTGTATAAGTATGCAAAAATAGTTTTAAAAAACTGCAAATACCATATAATTACCACCTAAATCGTAATCACACGATTTAATGCAAAAATAATTCTACTGTGTAAGAGCAGAACTTAGGCAAATCCGAGGTTTCGAGTTGTTTCATTTTCCTTACTTTATTATCCATATTTATGATTGCAATTCATTTGAATCTGAAATAGTCAGTAATTAAAAAATGCAGGTAAGCTCTGCCCATATTTTAGAGCTAGGTCTGAAGAATTATCTACTATGCTTATACACAAGAACTAACTTTAAAGATGAAATATGCATTAAAGCATAATTAGTTATGCTAAATAGTTTAAAGCTCCATCTGTATTCCCTCTTCAAAATCTGTGCTGCAGTTACTTTACGTTTATTTATAACACTGCAGTATTTGTTTCAATCGTTGATACAGAAAATTAGAAAGCGAAATTTTTAATTTTTATTTCTTCTTTTCCCCCGCTTTATAATTATTATTAGATTATCAAACGATTTTCAAATTTTAAGTAACCATCGACGCCGAAATAATTCCGTTTTAAATTTTATGAAGCTACTGGCATCGCTATAACTCCTTTTAATTCTGTCCTGTAGTGGTGCGTAAGAAACCTACATTCTTCATTGAATATCTTTTTTTTTTATCCAAACTCTTGGTCTTATAGATTCTATATCTTTTTGGAAGCATAAATTGCAGATCCTACCGAGACCACTGCTTAGCGAATTCTCGCTATGTCATTGAAGGACAGATACTTCAGTAGAACGTTTATATAACCTTCTTGTTTGAACTAAAGTAACAAAATGCAAGCACTCGGTACTCACAATTCACCACCACTTGTGGCTAAACTCAATTGAACAGAAAATAAAAACGTAAAATCCCAGTAAATAAGGTTGGCTAAACGACTGGCTCCTTAGTTATCTAAACAGCTAAATTGGCTGCACACAGCAAAGCCGAGCCTAGAATATCAATATAATCTGAAAGGCGTCTAACACCACTAGAGAGTTAATTCAAGCACGCAGCATAAATTCGGAACTAACTCCTCTACTACTCACCACGAAATCTTCAAACCGCAGCTTAAATACTGCTTCTGAAACAAACTTAGATTTTGTATACTACGTCATTAAAATTTACATTCTGGCAAGAAACTGAAATCCGGAGGGAAGTCGAACCAAAAATAATTGGTTAGAATAAAATAAAGTCTTTACAGTCTTATTTTAGTTAAAGCGAACCAATAGAAAAGTTACATCTTTACGCTCATTTTGTCGTCCCACGTTTTGCGTAATATCGATATATTACAATATATTTAAAGTAACTTTATTATTTGAAAGGTTTTGTAGAAAAATAATATTGTAATACATCAATAACAGTAGCAGGTAGTATAGTAACAATAATTCTTAAGAGCAGCAGAAGATATTGAATTCTTTTAAGAAGAAAATTTTCTGCACTCTGACAAAACTATTTAAGTGTAACCGAATAACGCATCACCTTAACGAACGCCATCTAGTGGCAATGAGGATCAACTTATATCAGTCAATCTCCAGTTGCGCTCGGCATAGGTTGTCTGATCTTTTGTCTCGGTGACTCGAACGTTACTTCTAAATGTTATTTGTGCAGTTTTAGTGTAGTTATGTTTTAATGTATATTTTCTTTGTTACTGTTTCTGTGCTCTGTTAATAAATCAAGCTAGCCGACGTTTGCGTTTGTAGAAGAACGGTTACAATACTCGCTTTTGCTGTAGGAAATTTTCAAGATCACTATTACCTTTTTAAGGAGTTCCTTCCACTTTAAAACTCCATCAGCTCTTTTAATTTTCTCATTAAATTCCTATGAGCTGAATTCTCGTAGGTGCGTAAATTTATGATGTCTTTTAATTGTAAGTTGCAAAATTATGGAGAAAAG
>KK115962.1:78523-116567 GCA_000611955.2 Stegodyphus mimosarum | reverse complement strand
AAAAAAGTTTTTTTTTTTTTTTTTTTTTTTTTTTGTAACAGCTATATCATTGTCTTGAAAAACTGAACGAAATAAAATCAGAAATTTATTTGAAATATAGCTTGCATCGGAATAAGATGCAATTGCTAGTCTAGAAGCACTTCCAGATTTCACATGCAAAATTATTTCATTACCAAGTGGGAATTTATATAATGTGTGTATATATTCTCGGCAGAAGTATCAGCTAACGTATAAATAACATTAATTTTTAACTTCATCTGAAAGGACTTTTATTACTTATTTGCTGAAGCTCCTATTAACAAATCTTCATCTTTTTATCTTTCTTCTAAGAAGAAGTATCGTAATCAAGAAAAAATTAGGATATCATATTTCAATGGAAATATAACATTTTGACAGCTCTCGAATCCATTTGAACAATGTTTCTGGGTAACATCTGCAAGTATAAACTGAATAAAGGATTCTTTTCTCCGAAACGTATTGTAAAATTCGCAGTAAAATTTCATTTGCGATCTACTGCATCAAATGTATATATTATATTGTTGCGAAAAATTCGGCGGTTGCGCCTGTATGTAAGCTTTCCGGCATAGCACTAGGGTTGCCATAAAATAGTGTATGGTAGGGTTGCCAGATTGGCGACTTTATCGCCCATTTGGCGACCAAATGGGCGATATCCCATGGTCCAATCGAGAAGCTTCTAGAATAAATTCCTGTCGAGATATTTCTCGAAACGTGTGGAACTTAAAGAAAAGCTATATAAACCCTTGCGTTTCTGAGAGCAGGCAGATTGTGAAGTAGTGTGATTAAGTGTCTGATTAGTTGTGAAGTAGTGTGATTAATTGTGAGCATTGTGAGAATAGCTGCTTGCTGTGAGTGCTAAGCTACGCGAGAGTTTTGTGAACGGAAAGCGATCGAGATTGTGCTTTTCCGTGAAGCTATCTTTACAGTATAGCTTGACAGTGTATTGGTGATTGTTCCACGGTGTTTATTATAAGTTTAGTGTTGCCGTGAAGCTACCTTTACAGTTACAGCCTGAAGCTGTGTTGCTGATTGTTTCACCGTATTTACTGTGGATTTTCGATGATTTTAAAGGTAATTTTGGAACTGTGCTGTAAATAGCAATTCTTGTAAATAAATTGTGCTTTTTATTGTTCTGCATCGTGTTTTCATCGGATACTCTCAAATCCACGAACCCGTATAACGCAACAATATTATATATAAAAAACCTTATCAGCTCATTGTATTTAAACCAGAAGAAACCGCTAAAACATCAGAAATACAAAAATACATAAAAAAAAGAACAGGAAGAGGATTACAAAAAAAATCTGATTCAACGTTAGGAGGAGGTAGATCGGATCTCAAATGATTCAACTTCCCAGGAAAATCACTGTTATTTCTGCTCACCCAAAATTAGCCGTTGCACAATTTTAATTACTTAATTATTATAGTTCATCCGAAAATTTTTAATGCCAGCTCTACACAATCGCCTTCCATTCAATAATGCATAAAAACAAAATTAAATGAAATAAGTGGAATAAATTAAATTGCCTATTAAAGCAAAAGGTAAAATATCAAATTACTAATCTATTAAAATTTTAAAAAAATACTGTAATTTTTAAAATTACTGTAATAGAGAATTCAAGCAATATTTAAATAGAATAGAGAACTGATAATGTTTTTAACAGAGAACTGAACTTTAATAGGGAACTGATGTTCTGATTAAGGTTTCAATGGCTTTGGTTAATCTGCATGCCATAGTTGTGAAATTATCAACAATTTTAAAATCGAGCTTGTAGGGTTTCCTACATTTACGTTTTCACCGCAAGTTGACGGTGTTTTTTGTAATACATGAAGAATGTACTTTTCTGTTAAACTTTGAATTAATAAAGGGTTACTTTTCACCCTTCGTCTGTGCTGGAAATTCCTTTACGCCAGGGCAAGAATTCGCCAGGTTCATTCTAGCATCCATTCTTAGTGTATGTGGGATAACGGAGACAGATCTTACAAGCTAAGCAATTTCAGTGTCTTTTTACCGAGTGTTACCAAAAGTTAGCTTTCAATTTTGTGCACTGATTTTTTATCTTCCTGCCCGCTGGTCTAATTGCTTGTTTTTGCAGACATCTCTAATTTTTATTCTAGAAATAAATTTTTAAATGTTTTTAACTGTATTTAGTGTTTTAGCTATTTCTGTATATTACAATGTTTAGTGAACATTAAGTTTTTATGTATTTTTGCCTTGCATGAAGTCAGAACTGAGTTGATGGAATTAGAAATATATATTTCGAATGAAATTCTAGGAAATAAGTTTAAACGAAGTGCAGCAAATAAGTGTATAATTTAATAGGCCGTTTAAAAAAGTCATAGGGTATTTTTATTTCATTGTGATCTTTTCACGGTGTGTTATCGTTTCATTGCGATTCACATAATGTAGTATATACTGTTTGTTCCATACTCCGAATTCGCTTAAATATTCCTTAATACTTTAATTGAAGAAATTGATACTTTATTACAATTAATTGAAATTAAGAATCAAAAGAAATATCAGTTCACACAAGCTAAATAGCTTTACGTAGTTCAAGTGAAAACAAAACCTAAAACTCTTCTTAATACGCAAAGAAATTCGTCGGTGGGCAAACGCATTCACAAAGCAAATTTTAAAACTCTGTATAATCGTACGATTCTGATCTGAATCAGTGAATTAATGTATTATCTCTTCCGTGGAAGTCGATATATAATGATGGCCAAGAATTTTTAGAAGCGTCGAGAAAAATCAGAATGGCTTCGATAACGTGCCTTCTGTTAGTGCATTAACTGATTAAATTCACTGTTATACTAAGTTTCAAATATAAACAAATGGTGGCCTCGTTAGGCTTAACTTCTGCAATGCCTTCAATTTAAAAATAAATTTCTAAAGGCCGCCAACGTAGTGACCAAAATAACCATCAATACTCATCTGGAATGTGTCTCCCTGTATCGCCGGTTCTAATTGAGCTCTGTTGAAAATTAAGTGGTTTATCCATTCAGGATTAGAAGATAAACAACATCGTCGACGAAATAAAGATTAACAAACGAAATGAATTATCAAAAATTCGGTTTAAGAAAAATACCCAAACATTATTATAGGAAATAAACGAAATTAAATAAATGAAATAATAATAAAAAATATTCATACTACTACAAAGCATGCATGAAAACCAAGATACTATGAAAAGAAGTGCCAATATTTACATGAATTTAAAACAGTGTGCGAAAAGATTTTTTTCTTAACTACATAACACTAAATATAGCAGTCCGAAATACTTCCTTAGTTCAGAGCTTTTAAAGCTGCTTAAAAGAAAAGATATTTAATTATTAAATGTAATAAGGTATGTTGTTTTTGGGGTGCCAAAGGAAACATTGCTGTATCCATTTAAATAGTATCATCAGATATGTTTCTAATAAATATGTCAGAAACTATGAACATATTATGTACCATGATGAACTATGTTGCTGTATATGGGAAAAACTCTTAAAATGTGAATTACCTGAAAAAAATCCTAATAAATAACACTTTTCTTTTAATTCTACAAATTAACTTTTTGGGGTGGATCTAAATTTAAATATTTTTAATATTCAGAGAAGTAAATTATCAGATAAGGTGTAAAATTGATTAGCCAGATTTACGTTCTTTATATGATCCAATTAAAAGTTGATGGTGAAGGAAAAAATCGCCTGCACTTGACAATCACCAAAGTAAGATCTTCGCAGATTCTAGCAAAATTTGCTGATTTTCTATCTTATATATTTCATTTTTAGTGTTCCGCTTTTAGATATTTATTATAGAAATAACTTTAGTAATCTGTAAGTAAATTTCGTAATGAGTAATTTTATAATTCATCTGTAATATTTGGCTTTTGTTATACCACTCTAACATACTATTTACGCTCTCGTCGTTTAAGTAGTTAACATATCCAGTTAGCAAATGAACGATCCGCAATTCGGCGAAAACTTAATTAATCGTTTACATTTCCTGGATCTTGAAAACATTAAAATCTGAACAAAAAAGATATTTTGATTACGATTACTGTCACGCCTAGTGTTACATGAGGAGCAGTATAAAATAATGATCAGATGTTATTATTAGCAATTAAATATAGTATAGAAATTTTATTCAAAACTCATCTTACGCTTCTAGGTTTCACGCTTGAAAGGAATTTCTTGATATTCAGCTGAGAATAATGAAAATAGGAATAATGTTTATTTTACCTAAAACTATAAGAAAACATGCTTTCCAAACAAATACTTGAAAGGTTATGAAAGAAAACCTTTCAAAACACTTCACTTATTGAGTTAAAATATTTATACAGGGGAAACATTTAATATTAAAACTGCTCAGTGTCTGTATAAGAATGTGATGTTTACTTAAAATGTTCCATAATTATATTTTGCTTCTTAATATCTTCGATTTATTTACTGTCTTTGGCCAATTAATGCAGTCTGCAACAAGACCTATTATACTTTAATAAGTTATTGTGGTGTGAGAGACAGTAAGGAGGCACAATAATTTAACGAAATTTCTTACGTATAATGTGACATAAGGAGATGCTCTGCTTTCCTGAGTGCCCCTCAGCAGTCAAGCGTAGTTTGTTGCCAGTCATTATGTTGAAAGAAATTTTGGAAGTATATGGGATTCACACTTATAAAGTCCTTAGTCCTTATATTAGATTTTTATAAGGTATTTGTTAGGTAAAGGATATGAGCACTGGTTAACTGAAAATTTTAAACATTTCAAATGCTCTGAATTAAACTGCATTTAGTATGATGGAAAAGGTTTTTCTGGTCAGTCCAAAGAAATGGGAGATATACGTAAAAGGAACGGAAAACATACTGAAATGCGTTAAAATTATTTGTTATATTTATTCTTGTGTGTCTTTTTACAGCACATAAACAAGTTTCTATTAAATAAAAGATGTGGAAATTTGAAACATACTGTATTATGCTCTACAGAATATTATGTTTTTTAAAGCCAAGTGTATAAAAGATACACTGTGTCCCCCAGAATTCAAGTCACAGATCTTCCACTCGCCTAACGGGCGTCTGGATCATTCTATCACAGAGCATTTACGGGGAGAGGCAATAATTTCTTACATTTTTTCCAATATACAGACTTGGGAAGAGCACAAGATTCACTCGATATCATCCATATAGGGATGAATTTTCGTTCATCTTGTTTTATTTCGGATCATTACGCTTTTCGAAGCTGTTGCGTAGCGAAATTAAGATAATTAAGTAATTAACGATTAATCAAAATTAAGCCTTTCATATTCTAAATTATGCTACACAACGTATGTTTTGACTTAATCTCTGTGCTAATTTGTTTTACCTTAATTGGGGTTTTTTACACTTAAGTTTTTATGTTCTTAGCATTCGTTATTCGCTAAACTTGAAGGGGGCAGACAATGGAAACTGGTGTCTTTGTCACGAATATTTGAAGTTAAAAGTAATTAATTTGAGTTCACATATCTATATTTTATACTACTGGAAGCAGAAAAATTTGTTCTTCAATTTAAAATTACTTTCAAGACAATAGCTTTTTTAACAATTTTTTGTACTTTCTTGGTTCTTCGATTGAAGGGGGATGAAGTCTGTTTTTGGGTAAGATTTTTAGCTGTCTTGTTCACTGATAAGAAACATTTCCGGTGGGAAGCTAGTTTGCTATTACCGTTATCCTCCCCAGGTGTTATTTGACAGGCCAGGCTTTCTGGCGAGAAGGGGAAAAGTGGTTGAATTAACAATTTGAAAAGTAAAATACTTTTACGGAACATAATGCTATCAGTGGGTGAACAGGTTTTTTTTCACCGTTCCGGTGTGAGTGGGCGAGTTGTGGTAAAATTGCTTAACAAAAACTTGTTGCAAGCGGCTATTGCTCTCTTGTTTCCTATGCTTTTAGGCTGTTAACTACTCGTCGGGAATTTTCGAAGTGGGTCTGATTCGCTCCCTCGCTTCTGAAAAAATATGTTACGTTAAATTTTGTTTCCTTGCCTCTTTTGAGGTCACCTTAACGTATACTTCAGTTTGTTAAAATACATATTACACTCATCTAAGTGCAATTTCGGCACATTCAATTTCTTCATAAAATGATATTCTACGTCAACAATATGATTGCTAAATAAGCTTAGTTGGCAGTTTTGCTTCATCTGTTTCTTCAGTCATCAAGTCAGAATTCGAACCACATTTCTATTCGAGCGGAAGATTTACTATACAGATGTTTTCTTGGAGTTCGTGGAGGTTGCAGAGCATCCGTTTTTCTCATGGTCAAACCCCATCCTTCTCGAGAGTTTGCAAAAGTAGATAAGCCGGTAGTTACCAAAAGGAGTCTTCCGGAGGACGTCTGCTATCTAACCGATCCCTCGATGTATCAGTTTGCTTTATTCACCTGTTTCCCGAGAGGATTCCCGCAGGATTATCACAAAGACTTTGTTCACCAAAAACTGATGAAAATCCCTGCCGGAGGAAGGACGAAGTTCTCCGACCTCCACAATGTTATCATACCAGAGCAGTGCGGGTTTCGAAAGAAACACTCTACTGTATATCAATTATACAGAGTTACCGAGTACATCTCTCAAGGACTTCAGGACAAGCTAATTACAGTTGCCATCTTTTTAGACGCAGCTAAGGCCTTTGATTGTGTCTGACTTGAAGACCTCATACGCAAGCTCATCACTCTGTGTTTCCCAGAGTACATCACAACCATCATACACTCCTATTTAAAGGACAGACACTTTTTCTTTTGTGTAAATAAATCACTCTCTATACCCAGGGTTATCAAGGCTAGGGTCCCTCAGGGGTCCCTCCTTGGGCCCATACTCTATAATATATACACGAACGATACACAAGCACCACACACCACTCTGGCTATGTATGCCAACGGCAGGACAATTCTATCAAAAAATGCATTTCACAGCTCAGTCATACAATCACTCCATGCTCAGTGTCCACATCCGTGCTCTAGGGTCCACATAAACCACATCCATGCTCCAGTGTCCTGGCTTACTGCCTGGAAGATCAAGATAAATGTAGAAAACTCTGATGCTATGTTATTTACAAGAAAAAAGAAATATGACGTTGACCTTCATGTCTACATACAAAATGTTCCTGTCCCGTGGACTAAGCAGGCCCGTTACGTTGGTGTTATTTTAGATCGCTGGCCGACATGGTCCCCACACATTACACAGCTCTTAGCCAAATTCCGAGTACGTAAACGTACACTATCCCCCTTAATTGCTCGGAATAGCGTTCTCTCTATTGACAACAAAATACTCATTTATACGACCCTTTGCGTCCAATACTTACATATGCCTGTCCTGTTTGGGGTTATGCCTGTTATAGCAATATTCAAAAGTTGCAAGTCATGCAAAATGTTGTACTCAGACAAGCGGTGAACTGCCGCTGATTCATACGAAACACGGCAATTCATCATGAACTTAACATACCAGACATTCAGTTGTACATCGCTAAAATGGCTGAAACATTTTTTGTAAAAATCCCAGATGTGCGAAACATCACAATTCCAATCTGAAACTATGATTATGAAAATATCAATAATAGAAAAAGACCTCTTGCGGTGCTGCGACACCATACTTAATTCAGTTTCCCATGCTACCTATCCTTGTTATTATTTATTTAAACGATCTCACTGCTGTTACACAACTGTTAATTAATACGCCCTCCCATGCTCCTATTGCGTTTGCTATTCGTTTGCCTCTCATGCATTTTTCATATAATTAAGTTAATTTAATTCAATTTATTTGTTTATATTCTGATTATGCAATTGAAACTTGTTTGGCATATTGGCATTTCTTGATCTTACTGATATTAATTGCTACGTCACTGTACACACTACCACGACTTTAGCTTGCGCACTTATCTTCGACTTTAAGGTTCTACAGCATCAGATGTTGATCTCTTCGGACTATCTAATATATTCTAGCTCGTTATGAACTCTCACCCGACTTCAAATTATTACTGTAGGACTATACAAATTATGATATCTGTATGAATAGTTCGAATGTACACAGATTCGAAAATCGGCTACAAATTATCTCGAGATTGCGATAAAATGCGGGAGCCCATAACATCGAACACATCGAGTTTCCCAGATAAGAATCTTTTTTTTTTTCTTGGTTTTGTTTCATTTACCATTAATTTTGAGAAAATTAGGAATAAGGTCAGTAATTGTTACTCGTACTTAATTACCTAAATTTTGACTAGTCCTTAGACTAGTACGTGACTAGTACTTGACTAATACTTACCATAAAATTTAACTTTTTTTTAAACTGTTTGTACTAAGATTGTTTGGCAAACATGAAAAAGGCTGTGGAATTTAAGTTTAATTTTCTTGATAAGGGTTATCTTTAATGACTGAGGATTTGACGTAATTTGAATTTTAATTTGTCTGTTAAGATTTTTTGTAGATATTTGTTTTGCCTGAAATACCAATAACTTACTTCGGAAATTGTTAAATATGTGCAATATAGAAATTATTAAGCTGTGCAATACAGATAATGAAATTAGTGAAAGAAAAATATCAAGACTTAAGTCTAAGGGATGTTCATTTAATGCTAATTTAGTGCAATAATATCTTAAGTGTTGATAATCATCCGGTAACTTGCTAAAAGTAAAATAGTTGTTTTTTGTAATATTACTTTTATAAATGATTTAGTAGATCAAATATGAATTCTAAAATTCAGTTTGTTGTTAATGTGCAAGAATTTTTTTATTCACTCTCCGGGGAGTTCAAGTTTAAAATTTAATATTTTAATTGATACTATTTTTCCTACCTGCTCAAACTGAAAATGAAGTTCTAAAGTTATCTTAAAAAAAGAAGTTTGCGTTTCTTTATGTATTAAGTTGCATAATTTTATTCTTTAAGCAGTCATAATTATCACTAGCATCTACGTTCGTAGGGTGATTCCGCTTCATTTTACAAATTCACGAGGCAAATATATTTTCTGATTTGTTAACTTTGAGGCAAATTTTAACTTGTTCGTGGTGTTTTCTTAAAAGTACCACAGAACAAAGCCAAGAAAAGGGAGAAACTAATTTTGTTCACTCCGGACTTCAAACCACCGATTATCAAATTGAGGAGCTGATTTGATAACCACTGATGGTAGATGAATTGCTAACCGAAACTACGCACGAGGGAAGAGTTCGTCATTTTCTTCCACCGTTTCACACACTGCCGGTGAAAAACAATTGCCCCAGTCAACAAATTCCCGATACTGAGGAATTTTTGCCCACCACTTTTAACTCGTGCGCCACCTTATATTACGTTAGAGACAGTACACTATTTTTTAAAGCCAGAAAATTGAAACCGTAGCTGTGTTCTCATCGCAATTCGAAACACAGATCTTCCATTTATCAACTCGGCATGCTATCCATTTACAGCATGAAAACATGCACTGAAGAATCGATAGAAATACTATTGCAGTAATTCGTAATAGCAGTAGCACAAAATGATGCGACAAAAAATAGTATTCGCTAATGAAATATTTTAAAAGGTAAAAGAATTAGTGGGACAAAAATATTTATAGATATAATAATACGAAATACTTAATAAATATACGAAATACTTAATAATACTTAATAAAATGAAATGTGTTATTTCTCTTTATCTGAGAAAGCTTTCAACGGAAGCAAAGCGAATAGTGCAACTTGATTATAAAAAAGAGTTATTTCGATTCAACTTCAGGTCCTTTAATTGAAATATGGTTTTTAGGTTCATTTTAACGTCTTCCATTAGCGTTTTACTTCCTGTTAAAACTACGTTTTCAGTAACATAAAAATCACTTTTACGAATGTAGAATCACATATAATTTATCATTTTAATGGCAAAAAGGCAGTAATTAAATTTATCTCTTTCTGTGATATCCGAGCAACGGGTTTATTAGTATAGAAATATAAGCTCGAAATTTTCCTCTCCTTTTATTTTTTAAGGGTGTTACTCTCAGGAGTTTGAATGAATGAAAACTTTTGATGCGAAACTAGCCGAGCCGAAGTACTTTAAATATTTAGATTAAAATAGCATGCCGAACAAAGATTAATTTAGAAGTTAAACAACAAAAATCATCTTTACATTTGCAAATTTTTCAGTACTGGAAAATTCGCAAATAAAAGTCTGATTTTTGTTATTTGACTTCTAAATTAATATTTTAAATATGATTAGACACAACTAGTGCGGAGCAATTAATCATCATCGAATGTCATGAAGATCATCAAATGGTCATCAGTGGAGGTCATCAATGAAGGTCATCAAAACCTAAATAATTATCCATGTGGGATTCGTTCCATTGCTGCAATGTGTTGAGATACAGAATAGCGAGATAGCCATTATTCAGTAGCCATTCATATTAATACATAAATACTGTTAAATATTTTATATTGATTGACCTGAAAATCTCTTCTTAAACTCCTAAAACACCCATATTTAGGAATTTCTATTCAGAAGAAATTCTTATTCCCTAAGAAGCAGACTGTCAGGCAATTAACAATTGCCTAGAATTGGTTGCTTTTCCATGAGCTTCTTTTTTATATATTGCTACTTTTCACTTTTGCCTTTAGGTCACAACATTGAAAATAGATGAAATTGATATTATTAGTGTTAGAAGTGTAGGCAAATACTTCTCTGTTCAAAAGGGTTCTGGAAAAAAATAAATGTCATGCATGTGAAACTTGCAATAACTCAATTTGTATGTAATAGAGCGTAAGCGTATTCTTTATAAAAGAAATTTATGAAAGGAAATTATTCTCGACAGCTTAATTCATGTTGTAGTGCAAACAGATTCAATTTATTCAGCGCAATGTACATTTTGAGAAAGGTGTTTGATTAAAAAATTGTGGATTCTTTTTATAGAAAACTCTTTCCTTCATAACGACTTCATTTCCTAACTTTCTCACCCTCTCTCCCCAATCTCTTTCTTATCAAGTTGACTTTCGAGGTTAATGTTTTCAGACAATTACCAGTTTGTTGGCAGATGCTAAGGTGTTTTATCAAAGCTTCTAGAAAGTCACAAGCAGTACTGAAAGTGTATTCGAATGGGTATTACTTTTAAAATTAGCAATAGAACTGCTCTGCAAGCATTTTCAGCGAACTTTACAAACATAAGAGTATATGCTTAACTATTTATATTTTTGAATACATTGCGAGAAGGCAACATATGCTTTTTACTTTAGTAGTAACGAAAGAAATACATATTTCCAGTAACTTCCTCATTTTTTATACTTCATCTTCTTAATTTGTGCCAAAATATATGTTATTTCTACATTTGTTAAGGATTTGAAAGTTATACATTACCTTAACTTAAAAAATAATGCATATGTTAAAACAATATTGTCTGCAACTGACTAAAAAAGTTTGAAAACATGGAAAGTGAGCAAAAATATAATATTGTAATTAAAACTAAATCATGAAGTAAGTGAAAATATCTCATAATATTCCAGAAAACGAAGGAATAAAAATCATGAAGTTAAATATTATTTGAAATTTAAAAACGAGACTAAATGCTTCATATCGATGACGTAAAGACGAGAAGTAAGTTTATTGACATTTGTAAATAAAATAGAAACTAATTTTAGGAATTTAATAAAAAGAAAACGAATATGGAGCGAAGTTAATCTGTTTGCCCTGCATATATTAAAAGAAAAATAAAGAATTTGCCGTCAAAGTATTATAATATGTTGCTCGGAGTCCCCTTAAAAGAATTTGTTTGTTTAATTGTTAGTTAATTAATCTATAGTTTTTTATAGGTATTTTTCTGAACGAACGTACAAATGTTTATTTTATGATTTTTGGGCCTGTTTTTGGAAGAAAATTTTAGGTATCTTATATCTTTTTAAATGTAGTCACCGATAAGATTCACTCTTGCTCTAAAATATAAACAGATTTAAAACAGACGAGATGTATCGAATTTTTGCTTTAGATTGCTTCTGAATGTTTGATTGAAACTTTGGTAAATGCACTGAAATATACATAAATGTTCAACAAATATTTCTAAAAGTATCATGCAATTTCAGTGCTTCCTTTCAACATTAGAAAATAGGAAATAAAAAAAACAATTATTAGCCTCTTTATAAAGAGCATAAATTCTACTAGCTCATGAATAAAGGTTCCCATTCAAAATGTCTCATTCATTGACTTAATGCTTTCATTTGAAAGGTATTCTTCCGTCCTTGAAATATTCTCTGTTTATAGGCATTTCATTAATTCCGACTAAAATGAATGTCCGATAAAAAGCATTTGAATGAAACTTCATTGCTAAATATACGTGTCAATACGATAATGCGATAACATAAAGAAAATGTTAATGGGGACAGAATCTAGGCTATTCATTTACGACCAAAAGAGAACAAACATAAATTTAAAAAAATAATACTGAATTTAATTGAATTTCATGAATCAGTATATTACTTAGAAGTGATTTATTCAAATGTAACACGTTCAATAAAGGCAGCAGATTGCCATCAAAGTAAACACTTTTTAATTCAAGATTTCCCTAGTCTTTCAGATCTTTACCCTTTTTTAGATCGCATAATATACTGTGACGAGATCGCATTAAATTGAAGTTCGTTAATGGTTTATAACGGGTGTGTTATGGCAGTATCTAGGTGTTTGTATATTTAACATTGCATCTGATTCCATTGATGACGGTTTTTATCGCCAACTTGGGTTGGAAGCGGAGGAACGGATTGCATCAGAAAACTAAGCCACTTCACTTCTGTTTGTTTGTGTAGCTGTAGGTATTTTGTGATTGGCTGCCCTTCTGACGCTGAAGTTTTTCCAAATGATTTATAACACATATACATTATTATTTAGCAATGAAATTAATTACCACTTGAAACTGTTTCTTGAAGCTGATTGGTTTTCTATGATCAACATTAGCATTATAACCTCACTGCCTTATAAAACTGAGTATATATATATGTATAGATTAAGGGAGACAAATTGTTAATAAACTACTGGGAAGAGTTTTTGATAACGTTACTAAAATAATATTGTAATAAATAACAATTCTTATTAAATGAAATGCTTTTAGATTTCAGGTTGTGTTTTTCCATATTTAAATGTTTTAAAATTAGGAGCTGAAATAAAGCGCTAAACGTAAGATGGGAATTAAAAAAAGTCTATCAAGTTTTCAGCATAATAATTTAGATTGGGGATTGATTGCAATACTCCTATTTCACTCTTCCTCAGAGGAATTGGTTGGGTGAATTGTTTGATTATGACAGAAGTCGTAAGGGATATATGCCTAAGACAAGGGTTATCTTTGTGAAGGGCTTTCTAAGGAAAAATGTTCGTCCTTAAATTACACGTAAGAAAATCCACTAGTTCAGCCATACAGCCAAAACCTGCTTACCTGGCTTCGAACCTTGGTCGTACTACAGCATTCAGAAGCTCCTATTCATTCTGCCACTAGTGGTTGGTCGAGAGGATGTGACCTTTCAGCAGATTAGAAAAAAATAATCCGACGACAAGACATGTTTGCTGATGTTCTGGTCCTTATGGTACCAGACGTTAAATACTAACTGTTACAATTAAAACCTGAAATTAAATAATTTGCCTACAATAATACCAAAAACCAAATCTGTTCATTGCGTTGTGTAAATTTTTCCAAAAGAACTAACCCGAACAACCCCTAAGACCAAGCAGGAGTACTGGTGTTAAGAACATTTACACAAGACATCATAAGAAAAATACTCTGAATCAAATATATATATATATATATATAGCCAAGGATATTTATTCAGCACTATAAGGAAGACACGCAATCTTACAACTTAATTTCCCTCTATGGTACCAGGGTGACAACTATTTAAAATAATGCATTTAGAATTAATTATATATATTGTTATTTTCAGATATGCACCGAGATGACATTAAACAAAAATATTTCACCGTAAAAATATTAAATTTTTATATGCAGTTATCAAACTCTGCTGGCCAGCATAAAAATACACAGGAAATTTAATGAATCACCGAGCATGGTGTCTTAAGTGTTTACCAATATTGATAAAGATTAATTCGTTCAAAAGAAAATTCTTAATTTACACAGGAAAAAAAATTTTCATGTATCAATTAAGTAATCCCTCAGGCAGTTAGAAAGTATTTCATATTATGTAGTCCCGTTGGAGAAAAATGGGTACATTTATTCCTACATTCAATTACTCAATTAAAGGTAAAGTAGAATTTAATTTTTTTTATTTGTTCCTTATCTTGCAAAAGTTAAAGTTAATTCTCAACTAAAAGTAGTAGCAACTTAAAGGTAAAAGGTAGAATTTAGATAAGTTAACAAATTTAATACTTTGTCTTAATTCATTATATATAAATTTTAATTACATTCCAAGTTAAAGTTAAAAGGTCCTAAATAGAGTAATAGTGCAACAGTTGCTTAATTAAACAGCCTGAATTTAAGATCCATCAGAAAACCTTTGACTATAAGTTAAATAGAATTTAATTAGAAATTAAATATACATATTATTACTCCATACTTTAATAAATCATAACTGGAAAATTTTTCCTCAATTAATCAAATCCCTTTCAATATTTTAATTAGCCTTATTATTTAGGAAACATGTTCACAGAATTTAGGTTGAATGCTGTACAAAAAAAAAATTCAGGTGAAAGGAACAATCAAAAGGTTGAATTCACTTGAAGGGAAGAATTTTGAAACTTAATTAAGCATTGCTAGCGACAAATCTTGAACTTATCAGGTGGAACAATCTCCAGACGAGCAGCCGTTTGATGTTGAAGCCCGAAGCTCTCCACTGGGCATGATTCTAACCCGCACAGAGATGATGTTAACAGTCCTGAAAGCCCATCCTAGTAGGAAGATGGAGAAAAGCATAGATGTTTTCGAAGGGAGAAAACTGGACCTATAGACCGATGTGAAGAAGATTGAAACTTGAAATCCTCGGAACTAGACCCATGACAAAAAAATGCCTCTATGTCTCGACGAACATCAGAACTCCCTCGGCATCATTCGTTTATAGGAGTGAGCAAAAGCACGAAGGTGTCATTCAGGATACGGGCCTTGGACTTCAAATTCTTTTAACCGTCGTCCAGGATATACATGGCGGCTCTTCCCAAGGAAGGAAAATTGCGAGTCCTTCTTACAGTTGCAAATCCGAGGCAGAAAAAAAGAATGGATTTGCACACCGTTTTTAATAGTCCAGAATCCAGAATTTTCGAAAACCACCAAATTTGGTGAATTAGTATGCGAATCTCGCCAAACACAAAACAGTGCTGCAAAAACTTAGTTTTTCCTTCTACACACCAATAAAAATTCCACCCTCGCCACCCCTTTCGCCAACGGAAGAGGGATGAGGGAAAGGATGTAACAACCCTACCTCCCGACCGGATGCTGTACACGACCTTGGACGAAAAGTGCTCGAAAAACACCCTTCTAGCAGAATAAAATTTTAGACCCGAAATTCAACAATTTTAGCAATTAAATGGGCATAATTCTCCAACGGGGCGACGTACAGTCATGAAAGTAGATTCATAAGAAAGCTAAATTTTATCTCTCTAAGAGGTATAAATTTCATCTATGTAAATAAAAAGGAAGTATTTTTAAATTTCAAATATTACGCAGAAAGCAACCGATTTCCCATTGTCTCCTTTTCCCGAAAGCTAGTACTATCGAACGCGTAACGTAAGAATGAGAACTCTGTTTAACTCGCATAAAAATAATTGCTCCAATAACGTAAGCGGCACAACTAGTGAAGAAAAATTTAGAATAAAAATAAATTAATGCATATAATTTTACTCACTCAATAATTAATTAACAAATAAACTGCAATTAACTACATATTAATCCATAATTCTAAACTAACTAAAATCGCTACATAACACTGATACACATCCAAATGGAAAAAATATTTTTGAATCGCATTCCGCAATTTATGCTAGTTGCTCAGAAAACGAGAGAGAATTGCATTTGGTATACGTACCAAATGTAATTTTCTCTCGTTTTCTGGTAATTTCTGGTCTTTGACCGTTTATATTACATTTGGTATTAACCAAACGTAATATGAACGGTGAAAGATATTTTGTAATTTTTTGATTAAGGAATTCACATGGGATGTTATCGCTTTTTTACTAGACTCTGAAACGTTTTATATTAAATCTATGCAACAACATTTTCAGAACATTTTTTTTCTTTTATTGTGTTAAAGCTATCAGACCCTCTTATTGAAATGGCTGGTTATGTGACCTAGAATGAACAGTCATGTGACTGGGGAACAATATATTGCTTTATATGGTTATTAATTACTTTCTAAGGTTGAGGAGTTTACATATCGACTATGACAGATAATGCAGCGTGTAGAACTTTTTTTGCAATATAAGTTTGTCGGAGCAGGCTTGTTTTATTTGATTATGATAAAGCACTGAACGCATTATCGGAAATCTTTATTTGAACAGGCATACCTCGAGTAATAGCTAGTGATCAATATAAACATTTTTTGCAGAATTAACACAAAAATTTCATGCTAGCTTAAGACCAAGTCCTAGATTAACGATTCCATGACATCCACAAAGTTCGGGATTAGTTGAATGGTGTAATCAAGTTTTAAAACGTAAGCTGCATCATATCATTCGAAACAAGTGTAAAAATTGGGATAAATACATCATTCTATAGCTGCTATTCGCTTACCGAGAAATCCCAAATTGTACTACTGGAGTATCATCGTTTAAATTAATGTATGGAAGAGAGGTTAGTGGTCCCTTGGCAGTATTAAAGCCGTCGTGGTCAGGCGAAATTCCATTGCTTAGGTAAAAGCTTTGTTGAATACCTACAAGAGCTGAAAAACAATTTAGAAAGAGCAACAAGCATCTGTGATAGCATAATTGAAGCAAGGTGTATATGCAATACATGCTAACCGTAGGGCCATTTATAAAGAATTCAAACCGGGAGATATAGTGTACCTATTGATTCCAGATTCCAGTAATACGTTATATGCCAGATGGGCAGGATCCGTAGAAATTGTAGCTCGTTGTAATCCAGATTCTTATAGAGTAACATTGACAGAAGGTACAATAAGGAGTGTTCACATAAATAAAATTAGGAAATTTAATCCAAAAGTACAGGCGTTAGGTGTATTATTGAGAATGAAGAGGAACCAGGAAAACTCCATCCCACACCCAGTGCGAATGGCAAGTCGTATCGTTTTCATCTTTGCGAAGTAGACTTAAGCTAGTTAGGCAATGATGAAAGGACGGAATGACATGATGCACTTGTTGACAAAATATGACAAATTATTTTTGAATAAGATATAAATAGCCAAAGTACGAGAACATAAAATAAGATTAAATTACACTGAACGAAAGAAGCAATACATTAATCGAATTCTGGAAGCACATAAGTCCCAAGTAGACAATTAAATCGCAGAAATGTTGGCAATGGGACTGATCGAAGAAACCAATGTGGAAATTTCGTACCCTATTGTCTGTGTCATGAAGAAAATTGATGCGCTTCGCCTCTGCATAGACTTTAGATCCCTTAATGCAGCAACAAACGCAGATGATTTCCTTATGGAAAATGCCAAAGAACATACTTAAAAAGCCAATGTGATATCAACCATCGGTTTGTTCAAGGGATATTGGGCCATACCATCGGAAAGAGAAAGTCAACAATTAGCAAGTTTTCAGACAGGTAGAGCTCAATATCGATTTAAAGTCATGCCTTTCGGGCTTCACAACTCTGTTGCAACAGTTCAGAGAGTAGTGAATAAAGCGCATGCTAAATACAAAGATTTTACTCGAGCCTATATCGATGACATCTTATTGAAAGAGCTGAAATGAACATTTAATTACCAGAGTTACCTTTTACAGTTCAATGTTATGCATCCTCAACAGGTGTTGGTGCCTGCTTATCTCAACGAAAAGATGTACCCGCTTAGTTATGCTAGCCAGAAATTAACGAAAACACAGCACGCGGGGCCAGCCACCGAAAGAGCAGCCCATAAGTGGTTTGGAGCCTAAAGAGGTTTGAAACATGCCTCTTTGGATCCTCTGTTGAACTGATTACTGATCACAATCCGTTAACTTTCATTACAAAGAACGCACCGCAGTCTTCTAATTTGTAAAGATGGGGCTCTAGTATAGCAGAAGTATGATACTACGATTTCGCATTGCCCAGATGCTAAGTTGTCCAGAATGGACACCATTGACTTGTATGAAATTAAAGAACTAGGCATTTATGAACTCTTATGATTTTTTTCGTTTGTTTTATTTTGTAACTACTCTATGACATCTATAGAAACTTTAAGTATTATTATTGTATTTTAGAATTATTTTGATTACTAATTGTTACTCATTTGTATATTACAGCTTCAGAAGAAGTCTCATAGTAGATGTAGAAGTAATCTCTATATTTTATAACGTATCTTTCAACTTCATTATTGATTGATTTTTTTGACGTTAATATTTAAGCAACTCTTTTATTTGACGTCACCATATTTTGTTATATTTCAATCTTGGATGAGGGGTACATCTCTTCAATTAACAACATGCATAAAAAACGCTAAATCTCAATCTGAGAGGCGTCAAAAGTTTGCTTTTCAAAGAGAGAGACCTGGAGAGAAGTCAAGAAAAGGGGAAGGCTTATGGAAGGTGTTTACGTAAATGAAATTACATTGTACACATTTTAGTAGCGTAGTTTCAGTGATCTAGTGTATAGTTTTGAGCGTGTAATAAACATTTATAAATGGGAAGAAGGCTGGATGATTTTTTTTAATGGCGAGGAGAAAACTGGAGTGACATTGCAATATACGTCTTTTAAAAACATTCATTTTTGAATAATGAAAAAATTCTTATTCGAATACTTTTAACGATTTCCCATAAGTTCCATAAAGCAAAGCCATCAGTTTTCTTAATATTTTTCCATGAGATGCGTACTTTTAAGTGTGAGCGGCGTATCTAAAGCACGATTAAGTCATGCTACTGAACATCGCGAATTGTGAGGTTATATAAAACGATAATCACCTTTACAGAAAACTTAATTGGGACTGTGAATAATCTTTTCAAATAGAATTAACTGCATTTACATTCGAAACTCTTGAGAAGTTATGTATAATGTCGTGCGAAGGAAGTCAATGCTAAAAAAGTTATGCATTTAAAATGAACTTTTATATATATACTTTTTACTTTTGTATAGTGCATTAAAAATCTACTCGTTTAATTCTTTTAAACGCTGCTTCAACCTGAAAAGCTTTATTTCAAGAAATATAAGTGCTTTAAAACACGGCTCGTAAAGTTAACGGTAAATTTTATTCCCTAAAAAGATGCAACATGTAATGAGAATTCTTGTAGAATTTTATTTTTTGCATCTCAATTAAGATTTTCTCGTTGCGTGAAATGAATGGTATAAGTTCTGAAAGTTTCTAAGGTTTTTCTAATGCAATATTTTTCAAGAAATTCTTTAGCATTTTGCTAGTGATAGTTAAACACACTAACTGCTTAGATGCCCGCTTTAATGCACGAGCTGTTATAGAATACGTTATTCGTTTTTCTTTTCTAATAATAATAATATCAGGGCATAACGTCACTTAGTACGTAAGTTTTGGAAAAAAGGCAGTTGTAGTTGGGCATTTTGTCAAAAAAAATTATATCTTGCAACATAGCCCTTTTTAACTTCTTATTTGCATATTAAGTAACAGCAGAAATTTGGCACAGTTCTGGAGAAACTTTATTAATTATTCCTGGAAACGTTTGCAGGGAATAGAAAATTATGTCATAAGAAAGCTGTCAGTATATAAAACTAATTTATGATACTGCCCTGAGGCGCAAAGTTTTTACATGTTTGAAAGAAAACTGAATAAAACTAAATCAAGGATGCAGAGTTCAAGGACCTAAACGTTTGGCAGAAGTTTATGGAAAACAAATATTGCAGTTTTTTTAACAAAGATTTTGCATTTCGTCATTCGTCAAGATTGCGAGATATCAGAAATAGTTTTTCTAATTAGTAAGGATGTAGAGACATTAGTTATAAAAGCAGGAGTTGTGAAAAATTAGCAATGCTCTCGCCGTGACTCGAACCACGGATCTCTGGAATGCGCGCCGAGCGTGCTGGCCACTACACCACCAAGGCATGCGAAGAAGGCGGGAGAAATACCTTACATAGTGGAGAATCATCTCCACCACCTTTTTTAGTTCTGGCGCCACTTGTAGGGACATTATGTTATTTAGAAGCAGAGGAGATGAGACAAATGAACAGTACCCTCGCCGGGACTCGAACCACGGAATTCTCGAATACGAGCCGAGCTTGCTGACCACTACACCACGAAGGCGTGCGAAGAAAGTGAGAGATATCTAGAAAAACATAAATTACAAGTTAGAAAAGATAACAAATGTCAAAAACGTGCCATACAGAATATATATAATCAACAAAAACACGAATCCGATATTTTGTTTCAAATCTTGAGTCGTATTTGCTAAATATATTGTTCATTTTTCCTGACCTTTAACCTCTTTATGCCTGAAAAATTCTAATTTTAAGCAACCGGCAATTATATTTCGTCTTAATCGTTTAATTAATTAACTACTATTAAATTTAATGTCATCTTAATGCATAATTATGACTTTACTGGCATCTTAATGCTTTACTTATAATCATAAGATACTCGAAATATTTGATCAACCTCTTCAGTAGTCTCGAAAGAAACCATTCATATTACCAGCAAATTGATACATCTCTTTTTCACTGATTTTTTTCTTTTTACCGGAAGGACGGGGATGTTAAAATAATGAGTTGAATATCCGTGATATAAACAAGGCCAAAGAGGGATCCAGTGAAGGCTATATCACGTTATTCGTCCTCATAATTAAAGGTACAGGATCGAATACCTTGAAGGAGTATTTTAATTTTATAACAGTTGTTTTCAATTTCGAAGCCGTTTCCTTTCAATTTTTGTTTCCTATTTACAATTTCGTACAAGCATGAGTTTTTGAATCGCGTTGAATGCAAAGGAACAAGACGAAATAAAGATCACCCTGTAAAGAAAGTTCAACTTACTCTGAAAGAGAATGCATAGGAGGCCTTAGTGGCGCGTGTTTGCCTTCTGGCTACTTCATTCTTCAAATTACTAAGCTCGGCTGTATTGTACGTGCCTGTTGGGGAATCGCCGGTTAAGTTAATTTAAGGGACCACTACATTAGGTATTTGCGTTTAGTTCGTTTATTTTAATAGTAGAGTAGTTTCTTATTTTTCTTATCCTGATTAAAAGCCCAAGTGGAGGTATATCTGCAAGCTCGAGAAGAGGCCACCTGTTATTACTTCTTTGAGTGAATAAAAGGGTATTTTAACCCTTCTCAAGTGTTTGTATCAACCACTTACTCAGCAACTCAGCAATAATTCGCTACTGAGTTCAGTAGGTTTCTCGACATTATATCTGCACAACGTACAGAGGAACATTATAACCTCTTATTTTAGTTAGGGTATGGTAGGCAACTTGTTAGGAGAATGCTTTTCATTGTTTGCAATATTTTTTACCAATGGACAGACACTCGCTGTAGAGTAATTCATCGGGAATTAAAGAAAATATAGGTGTAAGCTGTATCACCATCGAGAACGGTTGTACCATAGGAGGTAGCTCATTCAGGTTGCACCACAGGAAGCAGAATGACACCGTGAGAAGTTAAAAAACGCATTTACGTATCAATCACGCCTTAAAGCAGGGTTTGAACTCGCAGTTTTGGATCCAAGCTACAGTCAGCTTTCTGTAGTAATGTCCAATGCAATTCAATTTTTTCAATGAATATTTTATTTAACATTTTCTAAACACACACCAATATTTTCCAGTTTACATTGTAACAGACATCAGTCATTTTTACTTTTAATGATTAGCATGGATACAATAACTGGCTACTTTTAATAATTAGAATGGGTCTGGAATACAAAGGGTTTGTACATTTATTTAGAACGATTTCGATAAAGAATTTTAAAAAGCAAATGTTTTGGCATGCACATTTCTGGCAACAATTATTATTTGAAATGAGGAATATCGTTTGACTATTTTAAATTTATTCTTTTTTCAAAATGTCGCATGTAAATAAGCTGCGGATTGAAAGATATGTTTTCGCGCTTTCTGAAAAGAAATATTCCGATTCCATCATTGAAACACGTTGTGAAAGGGGAAATATTAAAATTCTAAGTTCAAAATAAGCACTTTTATTAGGAAAGGGAAAAGCGTCAATCATTACTTCTATATTGAAAGATGACTCCAAACGATTACGCAAAAAATGTAAGTAATATTCCAGTATTTCTAACGTTAAATCTTTGATAACAAAGAGAAAATCTGCTTATGCAGAAATCAGTCAAAGTCTTTAAAAATATCGGCAGCAACAATAAATAAAACATAAACGAAAATTTTTAATTTGAGTTAAAATACACGTCGAATAATAATTAAAGCGATGAGAATCAGGGAAATGTTCATAATTGAATTAATGGTACTGTAGCTGAAGAAGAAGTTTCTATATTTAAACCTTCGAACTAGTCCTGTAAATTTACGAATATTTCTCTGATTTTTATTATTTTAGCTTTTTCCATGATAATAACTTGCAAAGCTAAAAACATAATTTTCGTCAGCTTTTGTTGAGACATGTGGCCCATCAGAAAACAATTTTTAGACTCTTCAATGAAAACTATTCATGGAGAACCCTTGATGAAATGGGAATTTACCTAAATGACTGTAACAAGAAAGTCTATTTATTATCTAAAACAAAGACAGAAAATCTTCGTTCGTTGATACATAGAAAGTTTCAAAGGGGCTTCACGATTTTCGCAGGATTTTTCCTATAATGGGAAATCAAAAATAAGAAGCGTGGGGTAAAGTTCAATGTATTATAAAGAGAAAGTCTTACATCCGATATTAACACTAGAAATTTCCTTTCTTTATCCCAATGACTTTCAAACAGTGTAATTTAACCCTTTGACTACGAATTTAAAAAACAAAAAAATACCCTCTTTTCTATCCAATAAATATATCATAAATAAGGTAAATTTAGCATTTGGGATTCTTTGACAAATGGTTTTCAAGCGAAAGGCTGGACGTGTCCCAGTCGTAGTCGATGGTGGAATACAGATGTCCCACACGTAGCGATCGACTTACTAAAAGCACACCTATTATTCTGGAAAATTTTATTATATAAAATAGATTTTACATCATATAGTACAGAGTAAAGCATTCTTTGCATAACCCTACATTACATTGGGCAACTCATATTTGTTCTTTTCTCTGCGGTTATTTCTGTACAATGAGCACAGTGGTATCTTGATTTCCCAACTATTGGATGATGATCTCTAGTATTCAGGAGATTTTAAGTACTTTTTAACCTAGTAGTAATTTTAAAACTTTCAGTGGAATATATATGTCCTGTTGGTAGTCAAAGGATTAATCATGCAACAAATCATACTTCGAAACGTACCACTGCATTCATTGAAAAATTGAATACTGATAAAAGTATTGCATATTTGCGTCTTCAGTATGTTTCTGCAAAGTCCCCTAGCGTTTCACGTGCCTCTGGGTTTTTGAAAAGAGCTCTTTCTAAGCGAAAAATCACCACGATTCATGGACTCTGGACAGTAGTGGAAAAGGAATGAAAATCAGTACTCCTGGAAATTTTACGAAAAGCTGTTTTATGATGGAAATCACGACAAACGTCCAGAAAGAAAACTATCAAATCGAACATTAAAAAGATACTCTTTAAATTTACTTAGAGGTACTTGGAAACACACATTTAGACAGAAACATAAAGTATATATTAAAACACTTACATGTACTGATTTTAATAATGAAGAAAACATGTGTAGGAAAACATTTTAGATGAAGATATTATAGTATGGAAACAAATTATAAATGTGGATAACAGCAAGAGTATATACATATTAAATCATTTGACAAGATGAAAGTTTAGATAATAGTTTAGTTTGGATTTTCAATACCTATTATGTATTTGAGACTGTATGCTTCAAACTATAGAGCAGTTATATGTGTTAGTGCTATATTTTTGACATGCTGTTAAACGTGATTAATATCCTAGTTACCAGAGTTAATAGAGTGAAATTTTAATTCTAAATAATATAATAATATTTTTGAAAACGTTTAAAAGCAAAACGGAATGAAATGTGTTTCGAAACGCCTATACAGGGCGTTGAACCACCGAAACAACTTACATAACTTTGATGACAGCAACCGTTTTTCATGGTGCATCGGCCGGGAAATTTTACAGTATATTAAATTATCGTCTAAGCTATAAATTTACTTTACATGGATTCAGAATATTCAGATGTTTTAGAAATTTCACCAGTTAGGAATTTCTTCACCCAATTACCATAATAGAGCAATCACTATAGTGAATGTTATTATAATAAACATCACCTGTGCAAAAGTACACTATTTTTTGTCAGCAAAATATAATATACTAGATATAGATATAGCAAATTTCTCAGAAAAATATAATATATAAATAAACTTATTTTTATGATGTAAATCAGTGATGAGCAAGCAGCAGGTTTAATTTTTATTTATATTTTCATATTTCTAAATATCATAAGACAATCTTCATATGAAAAATATTTGACATTACTATTACAAGAATATTGAAATAAACAAGGTTTATTATACTATGATACATTTCTAAATATTAGTTCAATATCACATATATGTCTATGGCCTTTGAAAATAAACAACATATTTGGTAGTCTTGAACACTTCAAAACTAAGAAATTTCTCATAAAAAGCCAGAAAATGGAAAATTTTCTAGCAAAAAGAGTACATTATCATGAGAATGCAAAATTGATTTAAATTAACTTTATAATGTATGACTCAGATTGTCAAATTATTCGTCTTGTGATTCCGATATAAAATGTATTAATATTTAAGAAGCTATGTTTTAAATATGCATACGTAATTACAGTACAGAACATATTGAAAATTCTATGAATATTAAATGGCTGAAAAATTCATACCTGCACCAACATATTAAATGCAAATTATGCATAATTCCAGTGAATGAAATGGAATTTTTAAAACTGCTACATGACAAATACATTTAGAATTTATTTTATAGAGAGAAAATAAACTCTTTAATGGGTAGAAAATGCTACAAGGGCCAAGATGATGTGATTTAAGTTATCCAGAAATATCGTGATGATATTATTTCTGTTTGGATAATCAGACAAAGCCTAGTTTTCATGATTGATATCAATAATAGTTTTTATCAACCTGACAAAATGCTTAGTAATTATGCTAAAAATGTAGAATGGGAAAAATTAATTGTTTATCTGTGAAAAAGGGAAAATATGTGTAAATTTTTCCTGCGAATCAAATTAGTTCTTAGATTTCCATCAGGTTTTCATCGGAAACGTTTGTACTTTATTCAGAAAATGAAGACATTTAATTTAAATATGGTAAATGGATAAGTTGTTGTCATGTTTATTACACATCGGTGCAATTTTTCTTCTCAGTACTGACAGTCATCAGGTCGTAACTGTGAGATTTGAGAAAATGATAAACATTGGCTCGATTGACAAAATTCTTACCCAGATTGAACTAAAGCATTCAGGATATGATAATGAACTAAATTTATACCAGGCCTAAAATCTTTTAAAAGGAGCATATCATGCTCATTTTGTTCGAGAGGTCGGTTACAGCTCAGAGAAGCCAGAGAGATTGCCCAAAAAATGAAACAGAACTCTTCACAATGCTACATAAGAAATGATGTACAATACCTGTATTTTACCTCATTTTAGATAGATTGTATGGAAAAATAGCAAAAATGCTTTCTTGAAAAGCATGATATTCGAGTTTTGGAATAACATCGTTACTATAACATTTGAATTTTAGATATCCGTCATTGCTGGTAACGTAGCTAATTACATGTGCTTCAAAATTAGGTGGAACGCCTAACTTTCTAAGGATCTGAAACAAAGCTGCCTAAATTATCATTGTTCATATTAATTTCGAAGTCAAACGACAAAAATCAGCTTTATAGTTGAAAATTTTCACAGGACTAGTTTCACTGGTTTTTACCATACCATCCTCAGCTGCCAAAGCGCAAATAAACGAGATCAGATACATAGTGACAAGATGGGATAAAAATGGCTGGATAGGAGTTTAGCTACTGGCGCCATCTATTGATGAAACAAGAAAACTAAAGCATAATTTCCTTAAAGGCTGAAGGTAAGGATGGATTGGAATTAGGGTCATTAAGTAGAATAGAAATACATTTTGGAATGTGAAACGCCTTTAAATATTCCATCGTCATATTAAATTATAAGCAAGAGTTAACAAATCTCATTTTGCTTAGCCATAAATATTGACGGCGGTAATGGTTAAGTATTTATAGCATCGTTTGCTGAAACTCCATTCTTTTGTAATGCAACTAATTACTTTGCTTACTCTCTTTTGTTAATAACACCAGAGGCAAGGAGAATTATATTTATATAATGACTTCAAGATTGTTCAAATGATTCTAAATATATGAATTTAAGACGATTACGAGTTATAAATATGCACTTAGAAATAAATTAAATTGGCTAAGAAATGTAATTTTACATACATTATCAAAATAAGTTGAGTTTTCGCTCAGAATTTGTTATGAAATTTATAAAAAATCTGAAGTTGTTTGCTCAATTTAGAATGAATAATCTGTATTATATCTAAAGTTTAAAAAAATCACTTATACATGAAATTCTCTGCCAGACTAGCTTTTCTTTGAACAAACAAGTACGCATTTCTTACAGTTAGCAATAGTAACTTCTTCTATCTGCTTATAATTCTTACTGTCCCTCTAGTATTTTAGTTTGCGCTTGTCCATTTGCAAAGAAGCTTTGATGGAATTTTGAAAAAGATTTCACTTTAATACCTGCATGTTTTGTATATTTAAAAAAATAGGAGTGGTTTTATACGAAAAAAAAATCTTTATTGAGATGCGAATTTTTTTATTAGCTATTCATAAGAAAGGACGAAAATTTCTTTCAAATACAGCAGCTAAAAATGCAGTCTCTGAATGGATGTAATCTTAGAGTACCCAAAAAATAAATTTAATTTCTTAAAATGTCATGTACGCTTTAACGTCCTGTTATATAATATCGCTGAAAATTGGCAGTTAGTTAAACTCTTAGTTGAACTCTTAGTTGAAATAACATATAACGCTAATTTAAATCTAAATATTATATTTACACATAGTTTATCTTAGAAAATGCGAAAATTGTCTTTCTTCTAGAAGGAGGCAAAGTACGGAATATAAAGGAATGAACGAGACTAAGACAGTTTTAATAAGATAAAAGAATGTAAAGCCGTACCTTCATTCAGAGAAGATTACGCGTAATAGTAATCATTTTGAAAATCCATCCCTTAATTCTAGGAAGACTAGACCGTAAACCAGACATAGTAACTTTATCTATTTCAATCAGAGTACAATATATGCAGTGAGTAATTAAGTGACGGTTACATTCTCTAAACGTCATACTTTGGGTTAATATTCCATTACTGAATAGTAAATAAGGCATACGTGTTACGAGGTTTTTCTATGACAGTTAAATCATGTTTTGTACGTGGTGAAAAGGGTATGTGCTGTAAATACATGTTATCAAAACTGGTCCTATGTATTTCGCATCTGAGGCATAAAGTTATATGCACACTTCTATATGTAGTATCATGAGCATAAAGATTTCCTGAATAGCTTTATAGTACTTAGCTTGATATCTCTGCTAAATTGTTCACTTGATTAGCTCTTGTATTGTCGGCGATATATTTTTGCTTACACAATTCCCACATTATTATGTTTAAATCCTTGATGTATGATGTAATGTTTTGAATCCCCTAATAATAACGCCTTGTAGAGACATTAGGTTTTTTTTAAAGCAAGAGATATTGAAAAATGAGCAATGTCATCGCCGATACTCGAATCACAGACCTCTCAAATACTCACCGAGCGTGCTGACCACTACACCACGAAGGCATGCTAGGAAGGCGGGATAAATACCTTATAACCTGATGGCAGACATACGTTTTCAACAGAGGCATAAATAGTTTATTCGTGCCTTTATTTTCACGATCATTAACAATATTGAAACTCAGAGTTTACCTTTATTCTTCTTCAAGGTGGGCCGCTGACGAGGAACTTCTCGTAAATACTCCAGTAACAGAAGTCACTAGCCCAGACTTTCTTACAAAGAGAGAAACATATTTTATTACTGTTTACTAAAGAATTTAAATGACAAAATACGATTAATTACATATACGATAAGGAAGGGCTCATTTCTGCTTCCATTCGCTAGTGACTATGCTGTCTCTCTGTTTTATTTAAGTCTTCACTTCACTTCAGTTAGTAAAAAACGAAAGCTTCTGAGAGGATCGCTCAGCAGCAACATCATCTACTCTGAGTCTCGGAGAAACTCGATGTATTTTTGTACATGTCACAAATAATTTGCGACACAGTTAGCCTATATTTCACAGTTAGCCCTCTATTAGTGACTGTCACTTGAGGTGAATAACTGACTGTCCTTCTAGTGGAGCATTATTGAGTCATCACAGTTAGCCTTGGCTTTCAATCAGTATGGGCTCTGTGTCTTAAAACAGGACCTTAAAATTCATCTAAGAATTCTTTGGGAACTATATGAAAATGCCTATTCAAATATATATGTAGATTAAAAGCAAGAGTATTTTCGCAAATAATGCATTTCCAAAACTCATCCTCGAGTTCTCTGGCTTGTAAATTTACATCAGTTTCCAGAGTTAAAATTCCATTTTCCCTTTTTTTGATGGATTTCTTTTTGAGTATTAAATGTATTTAAAATTATTTTGCGAAATATGTTTTACATTTAAATCCTTTTTAAAATAATCGACAAAAAATATTAAAAGACCAGATTTCTAAAATAAAATAATGAACTATCTGAATTATCAGATTCATTAGGAGAAGAAAATCATGGATTACTAACTAAAATTACATTTAAGAAGAAATTGAACCGGTATCAAAAATCCATCAATACTCCACAAAAGACAGCGCCGAAGAAAACGTTTTTTTCGGAATTAGGAAATTTTATGAAGTAACGAAAAGTAAACAGCTTAAGCAGGTTCAAAATAACAACAAAAGCAAATGCTAAAATTAGCAACAGTTATGAAAAGTCAACCAAAAATGCTTGAATGGTCTGAAAGAACCTGAAAACTTATCTTGACTAGTGATATCAGAGATCAGAAGCTGAAATCTGTCCTAGAGTTGTCAATAGGAAACTTCGTGGTGTGGTAAGTAATCACAATTTTTAACGAACTAGCTTGATGGACAACTACGATTTAAAACACATCGACAAAACAAACTAAAATTCCAAACTACTTCTGGATATAATCAGTAGCAGTGATATAATGAGTATAATGTATAGCAAAGCATATTTAAATCCATTTGGCATATTTAAAATAAGAAACTACGATGTAGTATCCAATGACAGGACTCATAATAGAGGTGGCTCCCTAACCATTCTGCTTAAAAAAAGAAAAAAAAAACTCTCAAAGTGCTTTAACTTTTACTGGCAGAGTGAAATTCCCTACAGTCTTAGTATATAGTTCAAATGATAATATTGTCCGATTCTGCCCATTTCGATTTAAATTCACCTCAGATCATTTTAACATTCGTGATGTAAATTCTTTACTTCGTTACAAAACAAGAATTAGCAGAGACCTTCAACTCAAAATGTCGTTCGAAATCCAAAAAGTCGTGTAACAATCCAAAATTATGATTTCCTGAACTACCATCATAATTTAACGGACCTTCTGGATATTATGATATTAAGTGATTTTCGTTCTATTACTCTTTTAACAAACCATATTCACAGTTCATAACATGTACCTTTCAGTTTTACACTATACAAATGCAGCCAACGGATCCAGAACAATTATATTACTATAATTAGTCTGGATCTAATGAGTCTAATAAACGTACTTAAATTATTTATAAATAAGTATTTTGTCTTCAGTATGAAAATAGGAATGGCAATGTTAATCAGTTTGATATACAAAATACCTTAAACTCATTTCTAAAAAATCTCCAATAACATTGATTTGCGCGGATATACCCCCCGATTTTTTTTTTTTTTTGTTTGAAAGAGACAAAATTCTTAAACGCCTGAGAAGAAATTGAGATGCAGCACTGAAAATGCAAAATAACAAGATAACTTAAAAAAGTATATGTTAACTTATTTAAGAGTACCATGATAAATCTTGGAAATCCTTTATTTCCGCAATGCTCTAAATTTTTCTGTAGCAGGGTCTGTTTCTAAAGCAATTTATTTTTATATCAATATCTGAATAGTTGTGAAGCAAAATAATAATATCGATTTTAATTTCTGGCCAAACCTTTATTTATTTTATAAAAATGTACCAACTATATAGTAACTATCAAAATATCTAACAATATTTTCAGTTGTTCGAGAAGAGGGAGGTGTGAGATCTTCGAATTCGATGCTAGATTCAGAGTTCTTCCACTGCAAAGAAAACAATTTCGCAAGTGCGACACTAAGGAATGAAGATACACTTTCCTTCCTTATATCGTACGTCATTAAAAGAAGTGTTAGGTGTCGAAAAATTCGAATTACTATTTTTAAATCCCAAATGGTTTTGTACCTTCATCGAATACCTAGAGCAGTGGCCCATTGTCCAAATCGCTGGAAGGACAGTTGATAAGGAGACGGTTCAAGCAGCGCTTTGTGAAGTGTGTAAAGATCACAAAGTAAATTTCATGGAGTACCTAGTCCAGTGGCCCATTGTCCAAGTCGCTAGAAACACAGTTGATAAGAACACGGTTTAAGCAGTATTTTGTGAATGGAAGAGATTCGCAAAGTGTACAAACTTCATCCAGTAACTAGACCAGTGGTCCATTGCCCAAGTCGCTAGAAGAACAGCTGGTAAGGGCACGCCTCAAAAAGCGCTTTGTGAATCGAAGAGATAGGAAAGGTAAAACCTGATAAAATCGATATGGTTCCCGCAACAGATGGCCTCAGATGCATGTATTGTTATTTATCTCTTTTACATTTTCCTCTGGTACTTCTATTCAAAAGTGCTTTTTGTCAGCAAGGTATTTTTTCATAGAAGACTTTATATGTACTTTATTATTGAATGCCCCATAGCTATCTCAAAGCATAATATGTAAATAAAGGCTTTACCAAGAACACTCCTATCTAAAACGTATTTCAAAATTTCTACCTTTTAACAATGACATATAAAAATACGTCTTTTTACTTGAGAATTTCCGGATGGAATGGATAAACTTTGTTATTTTACAAAGCACCTGTATTGAAAAGTACTTAGGATAAAATTAATTTGTATCAAGATAAGATATCAAAGAGTAAAAATATAGAGAAAAATTCTTCTACTCATTTTAAGAAGTTTTCTCAGTTTTGTTGAAATAGTGTAAGTTTCTCCTTAATAATTAATTATAAAAGAATTTTGTTTTGGGGGCCAAAGATGTCTTCTTTCTTTTCCAGAGTTATAAGTTCAGACGAGGAAAAGATGCTCCATCTTTCGAAACAGAAGATCAAATATTTTTTATTCAGAACTACTGCCTCTCAGGTAGAAAATTTAAAACCGTCTAGCAAACTGTAAAACAAGGGAACTTCGTAAAAATAATTTGCTTTTTATACGAAGTTTCTACGAACTGACTTACAAGTATGAAATATGCAATTTTGGAAATCTTTCAAAAGAGTGGATGAATTTCACATTTCTCGAAGAACACTTTTTTTATAAAAAACGTGACTACTTTCTACTTTTCAGATTGCATATTCTTACTGTATCATCTTGTCAAGAATTTCTTGAAAGAATAATTCCTGTATAGTTTACAGACGCAATCTGTAAATCATAATTCAGGTCAATACACCACCACCAGTTGCTTACAAATGGAAAGAAGTTTAATCTAAAAGAAAAGAATGATTTCATACGTTACTGATAAAATATTCATTCTAAAACACATATTGCTCAAAACTGTAGTTTGGAGTGTATTGGATTATAACGCACGTGTGAAGATGGAGAGGGTCTTTCCGACAGGTTTAAAAAAGCCGATTCAAATAAATGTGTAGATTCAAAGCAAAAGTATTGGATACATTTGGTGATATTGCGATACTTATCTCGTCTGATGCATTTCCAAAAGTCTTCCTTGAGTTCTCCAGATTGTAAGGTTACGTCAGTTTGCAGAGTTCTAATTTCATTTTCCCTCTTTCTGATGCGTTTTTCTTTTCCAGTATTACACATGCCTGAAATTTTTTGTGGAAATATATTTTACATTTAAATCTTTTTTGAATTATTCTACAAAATGCAAAAAATCAAATCCCTAAAATACATTAATGAACTCTCTGATTACTCAGATTCATTGGAAAAAAAAACCAAGAATAGCGATGTGAAACTAACTAAACTTACACTTAAGAAGAAATAGAAGCGGGATCAAAAATCCCACAATAATCCTCAAAAGACAACACCGAAGAAAACTTTTTTTCTCAGAGTTAGGAACTGTATTGAAATAAGGAAGAGTAAACATCTTAAGCAGTTTCAAAATAAAAAACAAAAGTAAATGCTAAAATTAATATCAGTTATGAAGCGTTCACCAAAAATTCAGAGAAATGTTCCCTTGAATAGTCTTAAAAAACTGGAATTTAATCTTGACAGCTGACATCAAAACTCATAAATGCTAGTACTTTAATAGGAAAATAGAGGCTGAAATTTGTCCTAGAGTTCTTAATAGGAAACTTCATGGTGTGGATGAGTAATCACAATTTTCAACGAAATATGTCAGTAGACATCTACTATTCAAAGCACATCGACAAAACAAATTAAAATTCTAAACTTATTTATAAATAACAGCAGCAATGATATAACGGGTATAAGCTAAGCACATTTAAATCCATCTGTCATATTTAAATTAAGAAACTACGATGTAATGACAGGATTAAAAAATTTAGAGAGCGTTAAAATAATTCAACGCGAACTTTACTGTACTTGAAGAAAGAATTTTGTTGTGTAGCAAATTCACTTAATTATTTAAGTTATGACTTATTAAAAATTAATTTTATTATTATTCTAAATTTATGCTGCATAATGTGTATTTTATTTAATATCTTTGCTTTTTGTTTAATTTTAATTAGGGTTTTTGGTAGTTAAGATTGATACATATTTTCCATTCGTTACTCGTAAACGCGCTGAAACACACAATGGAATCAGGTGCTTTTAATACGTAATAATCTTGATTTTATATTACTTAACTTAAGTTTACCCATTCATAATTTACACCACCAGAAGCACAAAAATTAGCTCTTTAATTTAAGATCCCTTTCAAGAAGCTAGCTTTAACAGATTTTAAGATACAGTAAATTATTTAACTTAATTTTCGATTTTGCGTTGTGTCGAAAGTGAAGGGGGAAGAACTGAAAAAAAATGCAGTTTTCTAACACTTTTGCCCTCGTTGATAAGGGACTTCCGGTGGGTCAAGTTTTAGGTTTACCGCCTAGGCCTTGCAGGTGTTCGAAATTTTGGCAATTAGTTGGCGAGATTTCAATTTGTGTTTAGTTCAACTCCTCGGAAAAAGGAGAAATTTTACAGAGCTGTAAGGCGAAGTTTGTCGTATTGGATTTTTCACCCTTTCAGCGGGTTTTGGTATTTTATGGGATAACTCCGTAACAAAAAGGCGTATCAGGTGTTGTTCGTCCTCTTTTTTGGCCGCACTTATTGTGCTCTTTTGCTTCGCATTTTTGTGTGCCTTTGCGAACGTTTTTTCCATGAATCTCTAAGGGAAACGTTATGGTATTCAAGCGGGTCTTATGGTCCCATTTTTTCGGTTTCTTGCGTTATTTTTCAATTCTAAACTTTACTTGCCTCCTCGGAGGTATTATTTTCACCATCACTATGAAGGCCACGTAATTACAAGCGTCTGAGCGTTCAGGGGAACCCATCCTCTTAGCGTTCAAAATCAAGATTCCAGGAAAAGTGCCGTAGGAGAAAACTTCACCGGACATTTTGCTACAGCCACAAAATAACCTTTCTGATGGAAGTTCCGATGTAGCTCTATTTCAACTTGTCAATAAGTGCCATCTTGAAATTTTCGGCGATTCTTGGAGTACCGATGCCATCACCTTGGACAACTAGCCGTATATTAGCGTCTTCCTAAGACAGAATGTTTAACTTGTTCCACCCGTCAGATAAGTCTGTATTTGTTATTACTTGATTAGTTCACAATCTTAAGAAAAAAAGTGATTTTAGACATTTACGAGTTAATAGTTAACTACAGCAAAGATAGGTTTTCACTTATTTAAAAAAATAACCTGAGAAAATTCTAATACATTTATATGTGTTTTTAACAATTCAGTGATTACAAAATAAAAAATCAAATTCCTGTAAGTCCTAACTAAGTATAAGAATAAATATTTCATTCTAATAAATTTTTAAATTCATAACAAATTATTTCTTTATACCTATGAAAGTTCTTTCACTCTATTATTGCACCTTAATTAAAAGAATATTACCATTTTGAACAAATCTAAACTTACATCTTATTATTGCACAGATAATAAAAGCATACCAATATTCAGAACAGATTTAAAATTTACGTCTTATTATTGCATAGAGAATAAAAGCTTCTATCATTCAGATTCAATTAACTGAGTTAAAACAAAGTCATCCCTTTAGGAAAATTTAGAGTATTCAAACGGGAGCAATTCTATTTCAGTTAACAATTTATTTAACCTTAGCAAGGGCAGTATGCTCATTAAATAAAACTAAAATTTAAATTCGTCAACACCTGAGAATCCTGAAATAAATGCAAACAATTTTTAATTAAATCATAATTACATTTATTTTTTTAAATAATTGAAACACCCCCTTGCTATAGTAGTCAACTATAAACTGGTAAATTTCTAAACCCATTTTTTTCTTAAGATTGTGAACTAATCAAGTAATAACAAACACAGACTTATCTGACAGGTGGAACAAGTTGAACATTCTGTCCAAGAAAGACGCTAATATACAGCTAGTTGTCCAAGGTGACGGCATTGGTACGTCAAGAATCTCCGGAAATTTCAAGATGGTACTTATTGACAAGTTGAAATAGAGCTACATGGGAACTTCCATCAGAAAAGTTATAGAGTGGCTGTAGCAAACTGTGAAGTTTTCTCCTATGGCACTTTTCCTGGAATCTTGATTTTGAACGCTAAGATGATGGGTTCGCCTGAACGCTCAGACGTTTGTAATTATGTGGCCTTCATAGTGATGGTGAACATAATACCTCCGAGGAGGCAAGTAAAATTTAGAATTTAAAGATAAAGCAAGAAGCCGAAAAATCGGGCCATAAGACCCGCTTGAATACCATAACTTTTCCCTTAAAGATTCACGGGAAAGCCGTGCCCAAACACATACAAAAAAGCGAAGCAAAAGAGCGCAATAAAAGCGGCCAAAAAAGAGTACGAACAACACTTGAAACGCCTTTTTGTTAAGAGAGGAATCCCATAAAATGCCAAAACCTGTTAAAAGGGGGGAAAATCCAGTACGACAAACCCCGCCTTACACCCCTATAAAATTTCTCCTTTTCCGAGGCGTTGAACTAAATACAAATTTAAATCTCGCGAGCTAATCACCAAAATTTGGAACACCTGCAAGGCCGAGTCGAGAAACCTAAAACTTGACCCACCGGAAGTCCCATATAAGGGCAAAAGTGTTCGAAAACTGCATTTTTTTCAGTCTTCCGCCTCCACTTTCGGTACAATGCAAAATCGAAAATTAAGTTAAATAATTTACTGTATCTGAAAATCTGTTAAAGCTAGCTTCTTGAAAGTGATCTTAAATTAAAGAGCTAATTTTTGTGCTTCTAATGGTATAAATTAAGAATGGGTAAACTTAAGTAATATAAAATTGAGATTATTACGTAAGAAAAGCACCTGATTACATTGTGTGTTTCAGCGCGTTTACGAGTAACGAGTGGAAAATGCTTATCAATCTTAACTACCAAAAACCCTTATTAGAATTAAACAAAAAGCCCAAATATTAAAAAAATACACGTTGTGTAGCATAAATTTAGAATAATAATAAAATTAATTCTTAATAAGTCATAGAAGAAGTCTTAGAAGTGAATTTGCTACACCACAAATTTTTAAATTCATACCAGATTACGGGAAGGAACTAATTGATTTTTTTTGAATATTTCTTCCCTGGTACCTATGACGTGTTTTATGAATCTGAACTTGCCCTCTTGAGTTAATTTTGAAATGAGTGAATTTTAGAAATGTTTTGGTTAAGAAATAGTATTCAGTTCTACCGAGTACAAGAGAAGATTTATTCGTTCCTGTTCTTTTTTTAACTTGAGATCTATTAAGAATGAATGAGATGAATTTGCTTTGCTTTGTGTGAGTTGATTGATTTAAGAGAAAGTTATTTTAATATTTTTTTTTTGAGTTAGTCCAATCAGTCAGTTCCTTCCTCCACTTCTAACTAGAAGAATTTTAGTAGTAAGTTATTTATTTTAGTTTGTCTGGCACCAGAGTAGGTTAGAGTTTAGAAAGTTTCAAAGTGGTAGAAATACAAACCCCTAAGGTTTTTATTAGCAACAATGGTGCCGTGACCTCGCGACTGACAGACCACAAAAAATATGTTATTTTGAATTTTATTATATGCAATTTCTATTTTGTGTTTGTATCTGGTGTGAATATTATATTGTTGAATAGAAGTAATGAAATGTTTTGCGCTCACCTACTACATATTTGATCCATTTATCATTTAATTTAAAGTATTTGAGAATTGCATTTTTGTTAATGAGTTGATTTTGCTAATTGCATTTTAAGTAATTGCTTTGCAGTTTTCTAATTTTAAGGAACTGACTTAATGTTAGAACAGTATTTGTGTGATCAAGCAATAGTGATTTTTTTAATTGATTGAAGTGTGTTAATAGATTTATGTAATTTGTGCCTATGCAGATATGCTAGAAATTTGGTTTTGATTTTGTTTTTGGAAAAACTGAAGCGGGACAGTGATAGTTAGCTTAGAGACACTGAATTTTTTTTGGAAGTTAGTTTTCAGCTGCAGTGAAGTTTCTTGTTTAGCTTTTATGAGTAATTGAATTTCTACCTATTTTGTGAAGAGTTATTACTGTCTGAGAAATGTGGGCAAACAGTAGAAGTGTGGTGTTTTACGAGTATTTAGAATTGCGAATTTATGAGAAATTTGTGGAAATTTGTTTTTTGAGAATTTTTGCGCCAAGGTAGAATTTGTTGTGGTGTAATTTATGAAATAAGGATAATTACTCTTTCACACTCTTTTGACAGGCGTTCAAGTTGTGCTATTCTGGTGAGAAAATTAATCAGTGAGTATAGTAACTGGGTTTTGAACCGTGAACTTAATTGTTATCGGAGTAGGGATTTTGATTTTTATTAGTTTTCCAGCATTTGTTACTGGATTTCAGTTCTTGATTGAATTTGTTGCAGATTTAAGGTTTAATTCTAATTCGTATTTGAGTTTTGTGCTGAATAAGATTGTTGGTGTGAAATGAGAATGAATACTTATACGGGAGACTTCAGGCTGCTGGAGCAGTTTTTGTGAATTTGGTATTTTGAGTTTTTTTTAGTATATATTACGCATTTTCAGTTTACTGCCAACGTTTCAATTTCACAAAATTTGTTGCTTGTGGGCATGGGTAGAGATACTGCCAGGTTTCGGTGTGGATTTTACCTTGGAGCTTAGTGTATAGATTTGTGGATTTTTGAGATTTTGAGTTTTAGAACACTTCCTCCTTGTTTGAGATTTTCACATTTATTCCTTGTAGGATTTAGCAGTCTCTTTGGTAATTTCTTGTGTTTATGCTAAGAACTGCATCTCACAACTGTTTTTGGAAATGCTGTTTCTCTGGAAAAATTTTTTTGCACAAAATTTTTTTCCCGATTCGTGGAGGGAATGTTGTGTCGCAAAATTTAAGCGTGTTTAGTCACTTAAGTAATCAATTATTTAAGCATTTTATTTTTATTTGCATTTGATTTCTTTTGTAATTTGAAACTCG
>KK115962.1:51741-76815 GCA_000611955.2 Stegodyphus mimosarum | reverse complement strand
ATATATATATTTAAAGAATGTATTTAAAATCGTTAGGCAATTATTTTTTCTTCAACAGTCCAATTTTCTAACGAAGAAAGGGGAGCGTCTTTTAACGGAAGTAACATCTGTGGAAATAGCTTTTAAGATAAGAGTCGAAGCTGAGGGCAGTATAGTGTTGTTTTCCATGTCTTTTGTTACGAAGCAGTAAAATAGAAATTGTAATTGGCTTTCCGGTATTCACTTGCACTCTCGCTTTGTGAATGTTGCCGTGCTTATAATGCTTCGGAAGAAAGAAGCGGTTGTAAATTGGATCTTGAAAGGGCAATTTTTTGTTGTTTCTGCTTAGATTTTTTCGCTTGTTAGCAAGGGGGGTCGAATTTTAGTCTCAAATTTTTGCACGTGTTAGGATGAGTCATTTTGCAGCTGGTCAACCGCCGGCGGTGGACAATGACTTTATTTTGATTCCTTTGTTGGTGCGAATTTGTTCGGTTAAATTGTAGTAAATGTCTCGGGCTGGCGAAATTTAATTTTATGCGTTAAGCTTTGACCAGTAATATTTTATAGGAGGAGAAACCGAGTTTTCCTCGGTTCTTGCACGAGTTTAGAAGTCAGTTTTTGGAGTACGGTACAGCTAGAGAGAAGAGAATAGTTCAGACAGGGCTGTTGCCCTTCGCCCGATCTTCACTTTTGCGGGTGGCTCGCGCTTGCGATGCTGCAGTAGCCTGCGCCGGTATTTAGGAGAGACCAATTCAAGTTTTGAAGATGTGATGAATTGAGAATTTTCCTGAAATTTGTGCGAGTTGTAGAACATAGCTTGATCTCTTTCTAGCTCGAATACTGACATTTCCTGAAGTAGGTTTTCCTGCAAAATGGGTGTTTTCTGCCGCCTCGTTGTTGAAAATCGTATGCAAGGCTTTCCGGTCGTGAGAAGAGAAAATTCAACCTTGTGTCGTCGCTCGTACAGTTCCGTGGTCGTTGACAGCTAAAGCACTTGAGTCTCGCCTAGTTTATTCCCTTGGTTTCTCCTTTCGTCTACTTCCATATTTCAGAATTTTTGATTTCCGGCCGTCTTCATTTTTGGTCCTACAAGATGTCACTTGTCTTGAATTTTATTTTGGAGCCAATTACTTAACGAACGAATTCATTTATGGTTCTACAAGATGTAATTTTTCTTGAACTTTATTCTGGAACTGATTGCTTGTAGGACGAATTCATGAGTTAGACGGGGTAATTCTTCTGCTGAAGTCACCTATAGCTTCTTATGATGATGGATTCCGGTAGTTCAACTGTGAGTTATCTTATATTTTCATTGGTTCCCTTTTAGTATTTGTCAACTGAGAGTAATTTAATTTAATCTTGCATAACTGGTAGAAAGAGAATTCCATTTGATAATAGAGAAAATTGTTTGTGTCTTCAAAGAATTTAAAATTATTGTCTATAAAATATGAAATTTATGTTAATTGTAATTTCTATATTAGTCTAAGGGAGATCCAGTTTAAATAATTCATTTAATGTTTGAGTTATTCTAAGTAATCGTTATTATGATAAATTGAAACATTTTATACTGATAAATGACTTTTGAAGGAAATTAAATGTCTAATATTAATTGCTATTGTATGTAAGGGTAGTCTGGCCAGCTATCTTTAGATTAGACATTAATAAAGACAAGACATTAATAAATGTGTTTGATTTTATGTTATTACTTGCATTTTTTTTTCGTTACGTAGTTGGTCTGTTCGGTCACTTCATTTGTTTGAGCCGTAAGGCTTTTAAGAAACATGGAGATTATATCGGGGTTATGGAGAAATGTTTATGCATTCAGGGTATTCACAATGCGCCCTTTTATTTTTAACAAATATGTACTAACCACATCTTATTGAATATTTGAATGTTTGGTTTAGATGCTGGGAAAGTTAAAACTATAGCTGATGGAACTGATGGATTTTTTTTTTTAATATTTCCTCCCTGGTGCTTATGAGGTGTTTTATGATTCTGAACTTGTGCTCTTGAGTTAATTTTGAAATGAGTGAATTTTAGAAATGTTTTTGTTGAGAAACAGTATTCAAGTACAAGAGAAGATTTATTCCTTCTTGTTCTTTTTTTAGCTTGAGACTTATTAAGATGAATTTGCTTTGCTTTGTGTGAGTTAATTGATTTTAAGAGAAAGTTATTTTAATATTATTTTTGAGTTAGTCCAATCAGTCAGTTCCTTCCTCTACCTCTAACTAGAAGAATTTTAGTAGTAAGTTATTTATTTTAGTTTGTCCGGCACTAGAGTAGATCAGAGTTTTAAAAAAAAATTAAAATTGTTAAATAGTTAAAAGAAGTAAAGTTTTAGCAATTTAACAATTTTCGAGCAATACCATTAAATAAAACGCTAATTTTTATATATCAGCTGTTTAACTATTCATGCACGTCTGTCTACCTACTGGTGCTCCTCGCCACGATATTACGTTTAGGTGTTGGATAGTTTTGTCTCTTAATTAATTATCAACTTCACACACAAAAAGATTAAATATAATAACACTTCAGATAAACATTCCTTGTTGTTTACAGTTTAAGTTGTAAATTATACAGCATAAAATTGCTGATAATCTATTGACAAAAGATGCAAAAACTGATGTTGCTGTCTTTTTGAAGATTACATATTTGCAAGAAAGATTTCGCTAAACACTATGCATGATTATTTTCCATCAACTAAACACTTAAAGTTGCCAACTTTTACAACAGCCGGCGCAATATTATGGCTTCCGACAAACAAAACTGACGCAAATCTCTCTGACCTTCTATGTGCTCGCAGCTATGACTCTCAAAAGCACGAGTGGTATTTAATATATTTTACTTTCAAACTTTCTTCCGAATGCTCTTAATTTGCATCATTTTCAGCTCTGAGGAAATATATGTGAAATAGTCCAAACGGAAGTTAGGCCATAACTTAAATTACATTATTAGAAATGCTTAAGGATAATATCACAATTTAACAATTCCTGGTTTGGAGAGAATGATTCCAGTTCAGTTCAGTACCTTGAAAACAGACTATATACGATTTTTAAACTAGTCTAATCAGATGTCAGTTTAACTATCAGGCAAAATTAAATTGCAATAATATTATTAGAAGTGATTGGAACAGTTTTAAATTGCTGTAGCGAATTGCATTCAATTCCTTAAATTCCTAAAGATTAATAACTGTAGAAAGAAAAAAATGCCTTTGTTGATTTTAATAATATTAAATAAACATTCACTCATTTGTTTCGCTTTAAGATATTATCTGCCGAAATTAAAGGAGATTAAAGTCATCTTACCTTTTGTTTTTCTTCGTCGCCAGATGTTACTTTGATAACAAATTAAAACTGTTCCACTAATTTAATGTTCTAGCTTTCTTATTCCACATGTTTTTATTGTTTCCTTGGGCCAAAGTTTTTAACTTAATCTCTTTCGAGAATTAATTTCCCGTTCCTAAATATCGATCTGTGTTTAAATTCATTAAGTTACGTTAATCAATGTAATATTTGAAAGTTTCAAAATTTTAGTGGCAAAGTTTGTGTTGTGTTGTAAATGGCTCCTTTAACATGTCTTGGTTGTTTGAATTGTATTGTACCTAGTATACAAACACTGTTAAATTTTAATTCCGAATATTATTAGTAAGTAATTAAAAAAACGAACTAGTGTATACAAACTTTAATTTCAAATATAACATGTTAATTCTGGTCCGAGTTTCAGTAAAGTAACAAATTATTTAAAAAGCAGTTCACACATTCCACACAATATAGTAGAGTAAGAAAATAGCAAAATAGCACTACGTGTTAAAAGTACCTATTTCTTGTGCATAATCTTGCATGATTTCTGATTACGTGGTCAATTATGTAAACTAGCATAAATGTCACATACTCGTATTAGCAATTGTTATTTCACAGTGCCTATTAAATTAATATTGCACAGTGCCTATTAAATTAATATTACGCAGTGCCTATTAAATTTTGAAAGCCATTAATGCAATAATTATATATCCTAATTAAATGAGTCCTTTATGAAATTTTTCTCATCATCAGCTGAATAATTAATGTATTTAAAATAAACCTTTTCGTCTACTGATTCTTACATTCTTCTATAGTTTAAGAAAAAAATTTCAAAGGATGCATACTATTTCATAAATATCTATTAAACTAAAAGGGTTTGACAACATAATATTAACAGCTGTGATGTCACACAAAAGTTTTATTATAAGGTTACTGGTCATCCTTGGTCTAAAATTTAGCTTGTATCCAACTAATTAACAAATGAAGGTTTTACTCAATGTTTAAGAAGGTTCAATATTTTAAATCCAAACATTCTAAAGTAAAAGAGAACTCAGATAAATTTCAAAAGCTCTGGATACTTAAATTGAATAAAAAGTAAAAAGAATGGTATCGGAGAAAATGTTGATTGGAGCCCTAAAACGTCTTTTTTTGAACCACTTGAGAAATGGGAGTTAAGTTCTGAATCTGTCCTTCAAGTAACAGTGTGATAGATAAAATCGAAGGAATCACTGATTGCAGTTTTAAAGAGTCTTTGCAAATCTTGTCCAGTCTGATCTTAATGTAATTTATAGTCGGGAAATACTATAACAGTTAAAGGCAATACAACAGGTCTTGCAAATTTCGATTTGATATTTTACCATGTTATTAATACGATCAAATTAAATTCTACTAACAACCGCATATAGGAGGAAAAATATAACACAAATCAATAATTAAGTCATTACGATTTTTATCAGCATACAGTTTGTACTGGAAGTTTTGAGGTTAAATAATTCCAATTGATTTTATATGTTATTGCGTTGTGACTGATCTCACTTGTCTGGCCTCATCATTAGAAAAAGCCCACGAAATGTATCCTGGCAGACACTTATAAGATCGCGCCTGGTGTTGGCAAGAACCTTGGGCAACAGATAGACAATACGATTTTCCCCAGTTCTGAGTGAGGACTATCCTGGGGGTCAACCATCTTTCCCCACCATCATATCAGACGGGAGGACTTACGGATCGCCATATATATGCATTTTTGATTTCGTATCACTTTATAATTTCCTTTGAATTTACCTGGTACTAGATCACATATGAAGGAACTGGGTATATTCACGTTCTTGTGCTCGTTTTGTAGTAAAATGAGGAATAGGGCAAATAACAATTACGAAATAATAACAATTTAGTCAATTTAATGAAAACATGTATTTAGGCTGCTTTGAAACAATACGATTTTTAGTACACTGCCAGTAACGCATAAGTGAATTTAACATTGAAAACATGAGGTCTGCTTTGAACTACATATTCGGGCTAGTTGGAAACAATATGATTTTCGGCGGATTACTGTTTCTACATGTTTCTTTTGGGGTAATTTCAACGAAAGCGGAAGCGTTCCTTAAATGCGCCTTTCCAGTTCCTTTACCTGCAGAGAATATTTAGGTAGAGAGTATCTATTTATTTTCAAAGACAAATTAGGGGCAATTCCAAATTTTTAAAAAATAACAAGCCCAATTTTGTTTCAAAGAAAATTTTATAAAACAAAAGTACTCAAGAACCTCATATAAATCTTAATTTGTATGTTATAACATATATATATAGGAAGCGTTAGGAACCGTATTGGAAGAATATTGAAATTTTTATGACGAGAAGCTAGAAAGCCTCTTACATAAAAAGATATCATTTGCATTGTACTTACCAATTTTCAGAAATCTTTTGAAGATAATTATATTCTCTCTATACAATTATACAATCTCATAGTATTGGAATAAAACTTTTGAAGTACTGGGATACAAATTTTTGTTCAAACGTAGACAAAAGGCATAATTCGTTTTTAATCTAATTGTTATGATTAAAATAGTACAGAAAATAGTTTAATTGCAAATATTTAAGACGGAAACAGACAGACGGATAGAATAAAATCAAACATTATAATGCCGTATGTTTTAGCCAAGTATGGACACTAAAACGTATTCTACGAAGACCAAATGTTTTAGACTGGAATTAGAGGAAAGACTGGAATTTAGACTTGAATAAAGGAATTAAGAGCTGAACAACCGATGGAGCTACGTCAGGTATCAGAATTTAGGAACGTCGTAGAATTTAGAAGCAACAGAGAATTTAAGAAAGGCAAAATGTTTAGAGTATATTGAGGTACGTAGCGGTAGACTTTAAGAATCGCAGTGATTGGACCGGGCAGCAAAAGCCTAGCACCCGTTCTGAAATGAAGGTAACGCAATAAAATTTTAGTTGTGAAAATTACCATTTGGTACTTCTAAATACCTGATTTGTTTTACAGTAAAATTGAAATAAAAGCTTTACATTAGGATTACATGAATTAGAATTCAGGTCAATGCTTCAATTCAAAGTGAGCAAAACTAAAATGACAACGATAATTTCAGATAACTTAAAGAAGAATTTAGGATTTCAGAGGCTTAAATTCGACGTTACTGTGAATCGATATCAACTTGAAACTTCGATCTCAACTTCGATCAACTTCAACTTCAAAAGTTCTAAATCGATAGCATCAACTCCAGACTTCGTGGAGTTACAAGGTATTTTCTCTCTTCTTTCTGCATGCCTTCGTGGTGTAACGATAGCACAGTCGGCGCGTATTACATAGGTCTAGGTTCGAGTCCTGGTGAGGGTATTGCTCATTTTCACATCTTCTGCTTCAAAACACCTAATGACTCTATAGAGTATAATTTAAGATTCCAGAATTTGTGCTTGAACTCGAGATCGTGAGGAAACGCAGAAAGGTCAGGAAATGATTACTAATAAGAATCGAAAGCTTCGGAAATGCAGATCAGAGTTTCAGAGATCAGCAGTTTGTTTTTTGTTTTAGTCCATTCCGTTTCACATACAAGAAAGTCAGTGCTTTGCTAATTCATATGACAAATCGAATACCTATTGCAATACTACGGTGAAATGAATAACTAAAATACTTTAAAAAGCATCACCAGAGAATGAATTCGAAGCAATTGAAAGAGTAAGCATTTATTTCAAATTTTATTAACAGTATCCACGATCCCACTTTACTCTAAATGCTAACTCTGTAAAAATAATCAGACGGCTTATCATCTGGTTGTAATTTCTAATAGAGTATCCAAAAACTCAGACAAAAGTTTAAAAAAAATCTTTTTATTAACATGACAGTTATACAAACTTGTATTAACTTGGCGGTTATAAAAACTTGTAAAAGTAACAGAACATCAAATCTTAACTGGAAATTCGAAACATAAGTTAAAATATTAAATGCAAGCAATTGTCGCTTATGTAAGCTTTGACTCAAGCCTCAACATTTTTTCTAAGGAATTAATTACGGCTAGTAAATCTAAAGCTGATTCAACAATTAAAATAAGTAACAAGAAGTTATCGTAGAGTAACAAGCGAGCGATAGTTGCCAAAGATATTCTGCCAAACTCAATACTTCTTCACTTGTAAGCCCTGACTAAATCTTGGTGGTAGCCACAGGAAGTAGTAGTACAGGCAAAATAAAAAGATAGATGGCTAATTTAATTTAACATTCTCCAAGTTACGCTTAATTTATTCATTGCCTTGCATTTCTTTTCATTTATGTGACATATGTTCCCTAAAATTCGAATATTACGCAAATCAGTGCCAACACAAGAGAAGTTTAAACGCAACAAAGGTTAACTTCAGCTTATGCCTTGTGGAGTAAGGAGCCGCCTTACCGCTCGCTAGCACTGATCTGTTTGAAATGAGTTACTTTTAGGAGACAGCTCGAATTTCTCTACAGCTTGAAGGTGGTAAGTGTCTCCTTTATGATGATTAGCTGAGAGTAACATGAGGTGCCTCGCTTGAGATGATTTGATATCGATCATTGTAACTTTTTAGGCAGATTGCTTAAGGTTTAAAAATTAATGTCGACGAGTAATAAGTTGTTTAATATAGAAATTCTTTTAAAATCTGCTTTAGGTGTAACCCATTATGAATCGACATGTAAAAAAGATGCTTAAGTTTCGATCAAACATGCGTAAGAGCATTGTAATCAGGACTGTAATACGCCTACATTTTAGGATTTTAGGACGTCGCTCCTGGTGAAGTAGTATGGAATGATTATAGTTTTAATTATATAGCTTTGATTATAGCTTCATTAGTAAAGATACAAGCTAATCAATATCATTAGCTGTTATGGATATATAAATCTCATAGGAAAGACCGATATATCAAATAGAAAGCCTTTTATTAAAGCCTTTCAGTTATCTGCTGCTGGAGAAGACGGTAGTGCTGAAAGCCTTTCTCTTAAGTCTAAATTAATCACAACCTATTTTCTTACACTGACCTATATTTAATTATATTAATGAGTTAATATGGTAAAGCGAAGTATGCAAGAAAATTCCAAATAGCATCATGTGCTTTCAGAAAACTAAACTAAAATACTGTGGTTCTTATTTCGTTAGCGCCACTTGTTAAATATGTCTTTGGTTTCCATTGCGTGTAAGTTCAATGCCCGTAGCTCTAACAAAATGGAAACCACAGGTATATTTTAATAAATATATGGACTATAGATCATGTAATAACATTAATTCCTTCTCAAACACAGTCGTTTTGTAAGAAAGCGAAAATATGGCACATATGAGAAATGAAAATTACATTTTATGCAAAAGGAAAAATAGAACGACATTTAAAGTTACTTCATTCAAAGTAAAAAACTGCATAAATATTTTTTGTTAAATTATGCAATATTAAAATTTTCAAAGATGTGTCAGTGTGTGATTGTCAATGGTTGTCCATAACTGAACATGTTCTAGTTGTCCATAACTGAACAAATATTGATTGAAATGACCTCTTGATTGTATGAGTTTAATAATTCTCATGTGAGGTTTAAATTTTATAAGAGAAAATATAAATATTCTTCTACAAAATTTATCATAATATTTGGTGCTGAAGTATATGCAGAATTTTTTTTAGGATTTCTTCCTTCATGTGAGCTCGCCTTAAATAATTAACTCGAAATAGTATGCCGAAGAAATAGTCGTTTCAAATAGCAAAACGAAACCTGGTAATTATTGATAAATACAAGCATATTTCACGAATCTACACGCAGATGCAAGGGGGTGTTATGTCAAAATTATAATTTTATATATATAACTAAATAAAGCTTGTTTGATAAGTAATTTGGATGAATCTATGGCTTTGGTGTGTACAAAAATGAATAAAACGCGTTTTGTATTTCTTGGTGAGCTCTTTGTTATGCATGTCACACGTAGATTATCAGTCCCCTCTTTATTCGGAAGTAAATGTATGACACTCATGTGTTAACGAGGACGGTAATGGGTTCCTCCAGATATATGCTGCGGTTTGTGATCTATTTCGTATGTGCTGAAAACAAAAATCAGCAGAGGTTGTTCGTCAGTTAAATGTAGTGTACGAGGACGAAGCTTTGCAGCATTTCAAGGAGAAGGGAAAAGCAGTGAAACGGCACTGCCCTGACTAGAGCAATCGATGTACATGACGGAAGAAGAATATATACAATGTTAGCACTTTGATGTAGAAGTGCTCCTCATAAGCCAACAATAAATCATCCCGCATCACCATCATCTAAGAAATTAAGGTTTTACCACAGTGGTACTAAATTCTGTTGATTATTTTCTGTGATTATCGTGGACCTGTCCTTATCGAATGACTCCCCACAAGAACGACACTGAACCCTGCTCGCTTTTGCAAAGCTTCGAATTTTTTTAGGGTAAAGACAGTCGATCCCGAATGCCTTCTCGAGGCATCGCGTTTTTCAGAAAACTGAAAGACCGCATACAGCAACTGAAATCTTAACAAAAGTCTGGCAATTCTGATTTTATGCACTTCAGCATCCTCCGTAACGTTGCCACTTATCACTTGGTGGTTTTCGCGTGTTTCGAGCTACTTAAGAAGAGCCATAACAGGAAGCGCTTTGCGTTGAATATTGAAGCTCAAATGAGCATTGAATTAATTTCCCGTGGCTTCGCAGTAAGTATATGCTTGGAGAATCATTGCCTGAGTATCCGTGAAGAATACTTTAAAAATTAAAGGAAAATAAAATCTGCATATTTCTTTTAATAAACCTTTTATGAATATGAAATGAGTCAATGCTGAATATGAAAAACTAGTCCTTATATTAGAAGAAATGAAACTTATCAAATACAAAAAAAAAATTTAAAAAAATATAATTGTTTTTTCGATTTTTAATTTTTTTTCCTCTTTAATAGTAAACGTTTGTTAAGAAACACGATCAAAACCTTTCTCTCAAAATAAAAAAGTGAACAAACTGTTCTGCTTTCTTATTTCCACTTCTCGATGACGCGCGTGAAGATGGTGTTTCTTTTCTTCTATCGTAAATGATAAAGTTCACTGCAGATAAATGAAAATTTTGTAAATACTTTCCATTCCTCATCTGCCTTCAGGCATTATTTACCCTTTTTCGGAAAAAAAACTAATTAATTTAAAGAAACAACCGTATTCACATTTAGAATTAATGCATGAAATATTTAAATAGAGAATTTATGATTTCAATTTGCTTTATATAATATTTACCCAGTCTATGAAAAAGCAATAGTATTTAATCTAAACTAGTTCTGTGTTTTATGATAATTCTGCCTTTTTCGTCTAGAAAATATTAATTTGTCTTATTCAAATAATACGCTTTTGAGAGAAAACTTTGCTTTGAATTAATTTTTTATATGCAATGAGCATTGCATCTCCCAGTAATTTATTGCCACTCCACTAGTTATCATAACCTCAATTATAATAATGAAAGAATAAAACGTTTGTGGTTCAGTAGACCGTTTTCTTTGAATACCAATGGAGTAAGTGAACAACAGAAGGAAAATTGTATAGCATTAATAACTCAATATCGTGATGCAGTAACTGAAATTTCTTTCAAAGTACATAAATGCCACATTCATAATTAATAGTGAAAATACGTATTTGTTTCGTAACTCGTGAAAGAGAATTGAAACGCAGTCTCTACACTTAAAATTTGCTTCCCAAAAATTGATAAAAAATTTTAAGTATCTTACGTTATTCGGAATAGAAGATAATTTAATACAGCATCACTATGAATATTCCATTCATGTAAAATATTAATTATAATTGAGACTAATAAAGCATTGATTAATAAGAATCTAAAGCATTAATTAGTGTTTATGCAAAGATGAGGAAAATAAAACTGTGTAGTTGAAATAATTGTACAGATATTAGGTTATTTAGAAGCAGGAGAGAGGAAAAATGAGCAATACCCTCGTCGGAAATCGAACCCCCGGTCTCTCGAATATGAGTAGAGTGTGCTGCGCCTTTTAAAGGGCGAGTGGGGATTAGGGGACCCAGTCGCCAAATTCGGGTGGTGGAGAAACATCATCCACCAACTTTCTGTTCGGGAGCCACTGTAGAAGAACTTAGAATTTTTCAATGCAGGGAAACTGAAGAAATAAGCAATGCCTCGCCGGGACTCGAACCACGAATTTCTCGAATACACGCCGAACGTGCTGACCACTACACCACGAAGGCATGCTCAGAAGGCGAGAGAAATACCTTATATAGTAACTTACAGAAATAGAAAAGCGGTATTAAAAATTTGGAAGGAGAATGAAGAAATTACAGAATATATGGATATGTGTAAATCCTTACCAATACGCAGGCATACTTCAGTATGTAACGAAATAAAGCGTCCAAGAACTAATTATTGAAGTACCTCAAAATTAAAACAGGTATTGGCACTGGCGTAACAAGAATAGATTGGCAGAATTATAGTTTCGAAACATTCATGGAACTTTATTTTGTGTAGGAAAAGCGATTTCAAGAAAATAAATTATGTAGCCAGCATTCACAAACATGCTTTACAAGAGTTACAATACAGAAAAGAGATGAGAGGAGTGAGGAGTATGAGAACGAACCAATAAATGACATATTTTTCTTTCTGGTGTTGACATTTTGCAATGACATTCGCTTTTTTCTTAAGCAGAGAAACGAATTTCAAAGAAAATTTCCAATTAAGAGAACTAATCGAACCTTTAACAGCTCTTTCATGTTTTCTTGCCTCATTTAAGTTAAAAACATGTTACCCATCTTTTGGGCGAAATTCCGAAGACAAGAATGTAGGACGAAACCTTACACCTCACCCTACACCCCGCTATAATTACTTGCTCCACAAGTTGGCAAATCCTTGGGACCAGATATAGGTCATTTCGAATTAGTTTTTACATTAACGTCGTGATACTGTTCGTGCATTCATTCGTGAAAAGCTTCGGGACGTGACCATAAAAATGAAACGAAATTACTCATTGCGAATCTTTAATTTGGATTTGAACTAAACTAGCATTGCTAATATTATTTTATGGGTAAACAAATTATTTTAGTCTGTTTTATAAACAAAATGTATAATTCGAAATAACTCAAGATTTTCAGTTTCTGATTTCCATTTGATCGAGATTTCTGAGGTGGACATAAGCTTCATGCAGCATTTTCTGCACTTCTACTTAAAAAACACCTCATATTCAATTACAAATAAACCTCCACTTTTTTGTATATATTTTTTCCAAAATTTAGAAGAATCGTTTACAATAGGTATTCCGATCAGTTAGATTGCAGACTGAGAGCAAGGAGCTCAATTTTTGTACAACGTATGCAGGTATTTATATAAATGCATAACTACCGTGAATTATACACTGGCTTCCAAACGTTAAGCACGTGAACCTAAAATCATCAAAAAAGGAAAAGGAATGCTTTGGCTAGCAACAATTCGCATGTGTACGTAGCAAATGTGTTTATGCATAAAATAAAACACTCTTATATACAAAGGAGAAGACAATATTTATTTTCTGTATCGCTATGTGACGACGTCTAACAAATTGAAGTGTTATAACTCAAAACAAACAAAATTTATATTAATAAGGTAGGGAATTATCCCGAATTTTCATATAAACTTTAAAGCGATTGCCCATATTATAGTGAGTTGATCAACAATTGCAGAAGCTAGCAATGACCTGGCGTTTTCAGCTGTCTGAGACTGGCTGAAGAAACCAAGCGCGCGGAGACCCAGAAACACGCCCGGAGTATTCCAGATACTTTCAGTGGAATTAAGTTTCGAGGATTACGACGGGCACTCCATACAAGAAATGACTTCACTCTCATTTGACGTTATATTTATCATTCATCTCTGACGATGTCGGCTGTATGGCGATCATTCATCGTTGACGACGTTGGCTGTATAGCGACGGGCACGGTTATCCATAAATCGGAAATCAGAGCTAATTGCTGCAGCGTATAGTCTTACGCTCAGATCTTTGATTTCATTTCGATACCAAATCACCTTTAAAGATGCGCAGGTAGGTATGATATTCTGTTGAAATTTCAGCCCACACCATCATGCTACTATTTCTGAATGCGTGTTGATCGATAGTACTTTGGGCTATTTCATGCGTCTCGTTCTGTTTAGACCCTTAACATGCTTATCATTTGATTCCAAGGCAAATCTGAAGTTCTTCATAAGCAACACATTACGCCAATCTAAGATAGTCCTATTGGCATGTTGACGAACCTATCATCTTAAACCTCTGGTTTCGGCTGTTAGTGAAACACAAACGTTTGGTATTCGGACTTGAAGACGTCTTCCCCGCACAGTACTATAGTTCGACCGTCTCCAAAGCAACCCTGGCTGGCATTCTGCCAAAACACATAGACTCGTCTAAAAGGGACGTTATTACTTGCTGTGACGAGGAAGGTCACATAAAAGTCTTCTCTTCTCCAGGAAGAGAGAATCTTTAGGCTGGAGGAAAAGAAGTCCCCATCCTTCCACCTTATTTTGAGAATAATTCAGTCCGAATGGCGCATGCGTGTTTGCGCTCATGGTCGTGGATGAGATGGTCGAAATATATCAGCTGTTGACCTTACTAGTAACACTGCATCCGAGGATACAGCAGTTTTGGAGGTCGCTCTTCGATTTCGCTTAGCTACTACAGCAACATGCCGGTCTTTAGAAAGTATTGCTAAACCCTTTTGTCGACTGGCACAGGTTTTGGAAACCTGTTTATCTTATCTGGAACTGCTCTCGTGTTCAAGAAATTACCAAATGACCAACATTAAAGCAAATAACGGCATCTTTCATTGCCTAACCTACTTCAGTGCGTTCGACAGCGCTTTAGTGTTCTTTATCTGATATTCGATTTCTTTCAGCTATCAAAAGTTATCTTACTAAAGGTATAAACACTTTGTATCAACATTTAAATGGACCTCCTCAAACCTTTCAGAATGCTATCGTATACAACGCTAGCATTCTGAAAGGAGCTATGCTTGGAGAGTCAATCGTAACTGGCAGTAACATACGATGTGTTCATACTGCTATCTGCATCTGCAGACATTTTCAGCCACTCAGATTCAACTATGTTTACGAAAACTGCTAATGTGCATCGCGTGTTTAACTTTCGAAAGCTAGAGTAGTACTGTCGTTTAGATTAGTTATATCAATTTAAAACTTACTTTCGTTACACTGATACACGCTTAAAACAAATAGGTAATAAATTATCATCAACTTTTCGCTACATTTTAGGCTTTGGACCGTAGCTAATGGTATTGTTGTTTTATCTAAATCTCAAGGAATGCCAAGAAAAATAATTCCTAAAATTCTAGTCTTGGAATTACTGAACGACAAAATAATTATTTCCTTACATTTTCATTTCTTAAAATTTATCCTAAAATGAAAGCAGGATCTTATATTCTAGGTGGTCTATTTTTTGAGTAAAGCCAGTTATGCAATAAAATTAATATGTTATTCTTACATAACACTTCATTTGTCACTCCATCCCTTGTCTGCGCTAGAAAGTAACATTCAAAAGCACTTTACTATCAGTTACTATTAAATAAAAGCTAGTTATCGCTCTAACTGCAATTAACTAACATAAATACTCATTTAAAATTCAGCAAAATTTATTTGTCCATATGTAAGTTACGACTAAAGCTAGAATTTTTACTTTGGAAGGTCAATAGTAACATGTAGGAATTTAGGCAGTATGACTTGAAATCGACAATTCTCAAAATCACTCAAACAAGAAATCTGAACTTTTTTTCAGCTAAAGGGAATTGATGCAGCCTTCGACAGGTTCCAACTTTATCTAAACAGACTAAATGTTTTGAACAACATGGTATTGCTTCACACTGCAAGACTCCAAGTGCACTCAATCTGTGCTAGCTTTTAAATACATTGTGCCAGCTTAATTTGCATAATACGTCTTATCTGAGCGAATTGTTGTGTAGCAAATTTTCACGTAACACTTAATTATTTAAGTTTGACTTAAGATTAATTTTCATTATTCTAAATTTATGCTACACAACGTTATTTTATTTAATATCTTGTATTTATATTTGCTTTGGTTTAATTTTAATTAGGGTTTTTGTTCTTTTAAGATTTGTACGTCTCTTCCACTGGTTACTCGTAAACGCGTTGGAACAGACAATGGAATTAGGTGCTTTCCTACGTAATAAACTTGATTTAAAATTACTTAACTTAGGTTGATTCTCATTTAACTTATATCATTGGATGCAGAAAAATTAGCCTTTTAATTTAAGAGTACTTTCAAGTCTCTAGCTTAAACAGTTTTTAAGTTACAGTTAATTATTCAACGAATTTTTGCACTTCGAGTATTTTTTTTGGTTGAGGGGGAAAGGATTGAAAAGCGTCACTTTTGCAGTTGATTTCCAAGCCTTTGCTTAGGAATTTTTGTCCGTTGCCTAGGTTTGCTGGTTTTCCCACGCCTACGTCGAATTCTTGGTTCTTCTTTTGGCGGGCTTGGCGAGATTCGGATTTTTGTTCCAGTTCAACTCCTCGATTTTTGGACGATATTAGCAGGGGTTTGTGTGAGGGGTAGAGTTTCAGTTTATTCACCCTTTTGGCGAGTTTTGGCGATATCTAGTGTCCGGACCTGACAAAAAGCGGGTGCAGGTGGGATTGCGAAGCTGTTGGGACGTTTTCGTTTTTGCATTCGGCTGACAAGAAGATAACTTTCTCGGGCGCCTTGGGCATCTTGTTGCTGCAACAGAAAGGATGAATTTGTTTTTTTAACGGGGGGCTTATGGCTCCTGTCACGTCTTACTCCATGGCTTCGGAAATAGTCCTTCAAAAATGTAAATGAAATAATTCTGCAATAGAAAAGGAAATGAAAGAAAATTATATTTCCATGCTTCAACTACCACAGAAATAATGTCCTTCAAAATGGAAAGTAAATATTTCTTCGTCAATTCTACCATCTGATGAAGACTCAGTCCGCTTCTTCAATTTATAAGAACAGAAAAAATCAATAGCCAAGCAACCTGTGTTCCGACCTGAGTTTCCTGATGGCTCTGAAGTTCGTAATACAGAAGGCTGGATGAAACTTCCAAGTTCCTGCGTACTGGGTATTCTTCGAATGTTCGGTGTCCGCCAAGCTGCCGTCGAACCCCCAAATCTCCAGGTTCACATCTTCCGTCAGTTAAGAAGTTTTTCTTTTTGAACTTTAATGTTAACTTAAATTCTTAAAGATTTTTTTTTCATCCAAAATTCTCTGGTTTAATTATTTCTTGAATTTTTTTAAAGATTCTATTATTATCAGAATTTAACTTTTATTTAAATGTTTGCTGTAAAGAATTTTGAAAGGTAGAAAATTTAAATCTTTAATATTTTTGAAGATTTGCTGATTTAACTGAGATCTGAAGAAATTTGTGAGCAGTCTTAAATTGCTCTAGTTAAAGGTATAATTTTTTTTTCCCCTTATGGTGCAATACTATAATTACTTAACTCTGTACTTCATTATTTGAATTTTCACTTGTTCTTGGATAAATAAGGTGTAAGAACCTTACAACTGTTAAATGAAATAGGAAATTTTAATTTGTATCTTATCTCATAAAAATAGTTATTACTTAACCAATAGTATTTGAATTGAAGTGGTTATTGTCTAAGATTGCAGTATTTGTGGAAAATATATAAATGATTAGCTATTTGTTTTCTAAATTAAATAAGTTAGGTCCCGGGGACTAATATAATTTTATGATAGTAAATTTGTTTGATATCAGTGTTTTAAGGAAAGTAATAAACTAAGTTAGTATTATTGATTTTATGTGTTTACTTGAATTTCTGATTACACAACATAGCTTCACCAGTAGCAAGGCTCTTCGGGTTGTTGAAACGAAATTTAAAAAGGTACAAACACAACGCAATTCTTATTTGTTCAAACTATTAGTATTTTACGACTTAGTATATAACAGAATATAGTGGCAGAAATCAAAGATAAGGTAGGGATAAATTAAGCTTCTCTGCTAACAAAAAAATTAAAATAGTTGTCGTATATTTATTACCCATACCAGTTTGAGACTGCGTCTGATTTAAACTGTGAAAAGCTCTTTATTGTGCTTTAACCAGCTGTATTTTGAGTTTTAAAAACTATAAGACAGTTAAATATAACGCAGGAAACGTCACTCGTATGAACTATTTCCTAAAAGTATTTTTTCCTTCCCTGGGCAATTTATCAGCTATTAACAATCTTTATTAACTTGATACCTATTATTAACTACAATAAACTTATGTGTTATTCATTATAATAAACTTTACAAAATTTGTACTACTACGTTTTAAATCGTTCATCGAAGACACACAGATAACAGACCAAGAAATATATCAAATAAAATAAGTCTTCAAATGAAGACATTCTTCGCGTGCCCCATTTTAGTAAAAATATGCGGAAACAAAATTTTCACTTTAGTCATTTAGAAACAAATGTCAGCAAGAAAACATTTTACAGACCAAAATAGTTCCAACGGAAAAAGAAATAAAAAAACGTCTACATGAATAAAACTACCCGGCTATTTTAATTAAAATTTTGGAGTATCAAATTAATCTATAAAAAGCTTAAATACATACATTTTCAAAATTATGATTTGCCTTTTTTAAGCCATGTCAACGGAAGCTTTTAAGAGCATTACAAGTTCCAAACATGATTATCAGTTGATTGAACAAATTTAGCCAAACTTGAATAAAACCTAATAACTTTATATGTTTTACAAATTAATATTGGGAGAAAGCAGCATATGTTCAAACAGCTCGTATATAATGACCTTGATTGTGAATTATCCTTTTAACTGCATATAATCCTATACTTTAAAGACCGAAGCTGTTGACATCTGCTGTTGATGATGCTGGCGTATTGATTTGATACTACTAATATCTTTCTCTTCCCTCTTTAATTATAGCAGTTTGCTATGCTCGAATTTGCAATGAAAAATTAAGCTCTTCGTTTCATCTTTCTGCTCATTAAGTATATTAATTAAAAGGATGTAACAAAATTTGAACTTCTGCCGTCATTCATTATACTGGCTACTCTAAGAACAGAATAACAGCAAGCATTAATCCTCAGGCCAGGTTCTTGCAACAAGTGAATCTTATCAAAAAATGTATTTTTATTGCTTACCATTTAGGAAATTACTCAAACAGCTTCTAACGTTCAGGCAGACAGAGTAGTCTGACCGCTTGTAGCAGATAATAGATGTTGATCTGCACCAATCTTGGGATACAGTTAAATTGCTATTTATGCATGTTTCAAAGAAAGTATCTTTTTTTTCTTTTTTAATTTACTCATAATATTTAAGCACTATATCTATCTAAGCACTAGAAACATACTATTTAAGCACTAGAAACTCAACTTCTCGGTGCTTCTGCCGCAAGGGCAAAAAACCTCAGTCCGTTTGCAGAATCAGGTAGATAGTTTCTCCAAGATGCATCCTCTCACTTCATGTTTTGCCTGCTGTCTCTCCATCTTAAAATCCTACATCGCGTGCATGTGTTCTGTAGTCAAATCAATTTAATTTATTAAACTCACATTCCATATTCAACAACACATTTTAATTTACTATCTAGCCTTTTAATTAGGGGTGTTAATAATTGATCTGTTTACGCTTATCTTTTTAATATTGAAAAGTCAGATATTTGGCTTTTAATTTAAGCTTAAATCGGTTAACAGGTAAATGCTGATTAAGTAACTTTTGTTACTACTGCGATTTACAAATATAAGTTTTTGGTTTATCCATTTGAAATGTGTACACGGTGTACAGTAAAATTTTGCCTATATGGTGAACTTATGTTTGTTAACGCAGGCTAATTAGCTGAGAAACTATTTGCAAATAAGTATATATTTTCATTTGAAACAGGATTTTCCTGGCTTTCCATAACTACTTTTAACACTATTTTTAAGCAAGGACACCCACTTAAGCGGTTCCGCCTGAGCTTGGCGAGACGCTGAGAGACTTCTTTTTGTTATATACTACGACCTTTATTTTAAACTGGGTGGCGTCAAGAACGGAAAAGTAGAAATTTTTTATTGTTTTGTTCTTCTTGTGGATGCTGAAATTTCTCCTCCCTTTTGGGCATTTTTTGGAATGTGGTATGTTCTTTCTTTAAAACAGGATGCAGGTTGTAAAGATTTCAATTCCCCCCTTAAATTAGTCAGCCTGCATTCTCTGCACCCCCTCAATCGTATCGAAATAGAAAAAAACATAGACGATGCTAGAGTATTTCATTCCAGATTGATGCTGGGAGAATGAGCGAGATATTGTGGCAATAAACATCTCTTTTCGGAGCAGAGCTTCTAACTTTTCTGTCTACTTTCTTCGCCTGCAACGTAAATCCTTCCGCGAGAACACCTTCCGATGACAGAGCTGATCATCTCTTTTCGGCTCCGACTTCTTTTTCTACGGCATTTACGGATTCCTGGATGCCTCACTACCCTGAAGAATTTCTCTACAGTAACATCTTCGACCGGCTAACCCGGCCCTCGCTCCATCGAAGGAAGTTACTTCTCACCGGTTCATCTTGAGATTTCAGAAAGTTGTTCTCAATTCTCAAAAAGTTAGTTTTCTGGCCATTAACAACACGGGACTTATCGTGGTCGAACTACAATCCTACTTATAGAATATAAGACCCCCAGCAATCATCAATTTCTAGTTAAATAAATCTTCGCGTTATTTACTCGGCTCCTAGAGTATAAAGATATTTTTTTAGCACTCACTGCTTCTGATTACTTTCCTCATTTGAAAATATTCTGTTACTTAAAGGGGGTAAGGAGCTTTCAAGCTCACTTTTCTCCAATTTTTTGACCAATGTTTGAAAAGGCCTCATATACAGGATATTAAACACACAGTCATATAATCTATGCTACATATAAATAAAAACATGCAGATATAAAAACAAGTGGGAAGTTTAAATTGAGAACTTTTTTTTAATTAAATTTTAAATATTGATTGTATATCGAAAATGAAACATAATAGCATATTACTGTCCGTAAGATATCTTTAAAATGTAGTTACACTTTTGATTCTTGACTCAAAATAAAGCTAAATGTATTGGCTATAGAATGAACTAAGGAATTATAATTATATTCATAATTAATATTTTTAAAATTGAGAAAAATATTGAATTTTAATTTACTTAACTTTTTTTTACTAATATGGAACAAAACAAAACAAAAAAATTAAAAATCACTTTCATGTTAATTCATTCTATACATATAGGTATTTTTAACATATATGTGCAATTTTAGAAAATTCCATCAATAATATTTTTTTAAATCTTAGGAATAAGTGTCAAAAACATAGTTTTGAGAAAAATGACTTTAAAGTTAAACTTTACATTTTTTTACAATAATATATTTTTTTCCTTGCTAGTGTCCACCTGCTTCATAAATATTTCCTTCTTTTTCAGATAATAATGCATTAGCATTCTTTTGGGACATTCGCTTAGCTCTCCTGGCCTCTTTTGTCATTAAACAGGCTTTCTTTTCAGCTGCGAGAATCCTTCGTTTATCAGCAACAAATGCACCTGTAGTAGCATTATGACCTGGGGTGATATCCATTTCTCTCATTACATCTAGGCGACCCTTATTACCTTCATTAAAAGCTACCACAGCTTCATCAACAGCAATTTTGGCAACTTTTACACCACACCCAGAAGTTTTCCGACAAAATTTCTAAATCATAGAATTTAAGGATTCATTTGGATTCTGCGTTTTTCCTTATAACCACCTCTTTAAAAGGTTTGGTTCAGATAAGTCTGTAAAAACATTTTTTATACAGTCCATTACAGCTGAAAGTACAGTCTTCTTATGATGAAAAATTCCTTTATTGGAATCTTCTAAAGCTTCGTGCTTTTGGAACTTGCACCATGACTTATCTCCTTCAGAACAGAAAAAGTGCATGGGCTCGTCATCAGTGGATCTTGTGTAACACCATACTGCCCACACTGCTTTTCGCATGTTTTGTAAAGATCCACTATTTTCTCGTATCGCATTGCCATAAAAATTAGTCAGTTGGTCAGTTAGCTTGTCTGTTAACCGCCCTTTACCTGAAAGTGGTTTACCATCAGCACATTTTTTTGTCTTCATATCAGCTTTTAACTTTCTGAGTCTGGTGCCCATCCTTTTTTGAATACGGCAAATGCATTCCAGTTTTTCTATAGTCACTTCTTGACCATATGGCTTGTCTTTGCTGATTTCCAAAAATGTTTTTGAGTCTCCATCGCCAAGATATTTTGAGTAACGCAAGATTCTCTCCTATACTGAACGCTGAAACACCCGTAGCATTCCAATGACTTCCATTTTTTCAGCCGAGCCTTCATGGTTTTTTACGCAGTCAAGATAGCTACATTTCTTTCGCAACCTTTACAAAAAGAAGTTAGCACTTCAACATCAATAACTTTTCCACTCTCTGATCCGATTACAGTACATACGCCAATTTTGGATCTGAAGCCTCTTGTTTTCCAGGTACCATCACCCGAAACAGTAATATTTTCAGAATTATCAGATAATGATATTTCTTCCAATGCAGCTTCCTTCATTGAAATTTTAGAAACTGTAGCTGCTGCTTGTCCAATCTTCTTCACAGCTTTGTCATAAGATTTTTGAGGTAATGGAGCAGGGAAATCCATAATGCTGCAAAATCTTTCCAACTGCTAGGCCTTGACCTATGCATCTCATAGCATACACAATTCTTAAATTTACTTCACACTGATTCTGCTTCACAACAATCATACGTCATGTCTGAAATTCGTTAATTTGCGAGCATTTTGTATAATTGATGGACATAGTTGATGATATCCCAGCCACTTTACTTTCTATTATTTCAATTTCTGAGTGACAAATTTTGCAACAAAGATAATTTTCAAGTTCTTGGAGCATTAAACAAATATCTATAATTCTGTAACTTTGAAAATTATTTTCCAGAGAAGAATAAATTTCATACTTGCTCTGTGAAGTTTCCAATTTTATTTTTTTTCTCAGATGCGGATACGTTCTCATTTGCATTCAAATTGTCAGACTTTTTGCCATGAAATCGCCTTTTTCTGGAACGATAACCAACAGATCGATAATAATCTTTTCCCATGCTTAATAAAACGTATAGTTTAATTTGTTTTCAAGCAAAATATGGAAAATTAGGTAAAAATCTACAGTTATTCACTCACTGAAAATCAAACAAATCTTTCGCACGCTTTCTAGATATAAACAAATGTGAAATGAAATAAGTTGAGTGATAGCATTCTTACTGTATGAACATGGGGAAAGAAATAAAGATAAAAATTCCCAGTCTAAAGACAAGAAACACGTGAGTAACAGCTGCAAACGTAAACAAACACTGGCGTCTCTTTAAATGGTTATTTTCTAGAATGAGCTTTATATAAAAGCTCTAACTCGAAAACTAATGATGACATTTTGATGCGGTTTTTTGCACAGTATTCAGAATTCTATGAATATTCAAAATACATATTTTTTTAAAATTTCGATTTTTTGAAGGTTCAAAGGTCTTCTTAAATAAATGCTAAATGTTTAATAGTCAATAATTATTTAAGACTTTACGCCCTGAGAGTTAACTCTGTTTGACCTTTTTTTCTAAATATTTAATTGAAAAAAAACTGTAACAAAATAAATAATTTTCCAATAATTAGTTGTTAATATTTGCTTTTTCTGCCACCTACATTTGTGCCAACCGATGTTATTGCCAGCATGTATATTTAGTTGAATATATATTAGAATACAACGCAATGTCTTTTAATAGTTCATTTTAAGTAGTAACTATTTAGGGTTTTTGAAAGATTTCAAAACCACTACAGATCATACGCAACATAAAAGCACAAAAAACGTTCAGAATATTTGCAGAAAAAAAGATAAAGAGGAAATATTTGTTTTACAAGGGAGGGGACAACTTCGAAGCATTCTTTTCTCCCTTAAAATGGGAATCGAAGCTTCCTGGTATACTTCAAACAAGATCTGCACCATCTGTAGGTGGATTTTATAGCTTAATTAGTTCTGAAATCCGACTTTTTGTTAGTTGGAATACTGCCAACAGAAAGTCTTTACTAGCATATTGTCACACAACCCCAAGGAGTCTGTTATTAAAATAGAATTATGGTAATTTTTAGAAAACGTTTACCATTTAGTATTATGTTGGATACTTATAGGTTATTAAAATGGCTTCTCAGTCAGGATTCGTAACATAATATGCGGTTAATTATGTTTGGGCTCTGTGTAGTGAAAATATATTATATGTAGTAAAAATATTTATATGTTTTAAAATTACTTAAATATTTTAATTTCTTATGTTATTAAAATTGTGTTAATTTATGTAGGTTATGAGAAATATTAATTACAATTATACTGGTGTAAAAGTGATAACCAAAATTTTGAATATTAATTTTATCAGCGAAGAACGCGAATAAGAATGAAGAAATCCAACTACCCAGTATAGGATTATAACATCTGATTAAGAGTACATCACGTTGTTTCCGCAATAACCCGAATGATAGGGATAAAATATGTGACCTACAGAGGATAGCAAAATAAAGTACTTACCCCAGACGTTGTGATAGTTGAAGAAGAAAATACAAGTTAATCATCTACAATTTACTCTATTTATTTTTCCTATCAAAAATTTTACTGCTGAGCTCACACAAATAAAACAAGAAGATTAAATAATCAGATCATAACTATAGTCCTACTAAAAATACAGAACGTCCACTCGTTTAACGATACAGTGCACTATCCATTTGCATCGCTTTCTATAAATCACGAAAAACCTGGAATCGAAGATATATGTAGACCAGGAATATACTATTTTGAAATTTCCTTTGATTTTGAAGCTTCTACCAGTGAATTAATTTGGAGCAGTGCACCACGTGGCGATAGACAATGGATAAGCCTTACATTGCACAATGAGATCGTTCATGATTCTTGCTTAAAAAAAATCATTCAATCCTGGATGAATTTTCAGAAACTGCATATAGCATGAATATATTCAATAAAAAACTACAGTTGGCTTTCTATAAATCAGGAACCATATCATCGGACTTTTCCGGAGAGTTAAACGTGCATCATGAAACAAGGTGGTAGGTGAAGAGGCAGTCGGTGAAGAGACAGGCCGAAGCCCGTCCTTCATCCTTAAACTCACAGCAGCGAAGAAAGCAGAAACCGGTCCAACAACTGCCACCAAGGGCTTGGACGAAACGATGACGATTCTTGAAGCGATAGTTTGATGATAGATGCCGGCTTGCTAGCACATTCCCTCCGGCCAAAGAAAAAGCACAGATCACCACATGACCACTGCATGATAAATGCACTTCACTGACGCTGAACACTGCATGATAAATTTCACCGAAACACAGTTCATTGCACGATAAATTTACTGATGCACAACACTCATTACAAGTATGATCTGGTATAATAGTTAAATCAAATGAAAAATAGTCAAAAATTATTTTATCATAATTTCACTGTCTGGGATAAGTGCTACACATATGAAGTACAATAAAAAATTAATAACTAATACGTATCATACAAGTTACTCATATAGTTACAGCATACACTTTCATTATAATCTGTAGTCAAGTTACAGTTTTCTCTTTGTAAATGGAAATTGTAAGCTAATACCTACTTTTACATTCATACATTTTCACTGTTAAACACAACTCTGCATTAATGATCATTTTTTTGACAAGTTTCTAATTATACAGATTCTATAAATTCTTCTGAATAACATCAATTTGCCCTTGAATTTACTAAATTCATCTAGACCAATTACTCTACAATTTCATTTT